>PVJH01002029.1:0-181969 GCA_004026705.1 Nesogale talazaci
GAGTGACAATTTTATTCATCATTCAAGTGAGATTTATCATTTCAATCTACTATACTAATTTCTCCAATATGATCTGTCTGATAATCAAGTTACTCCCAACCCTCAATTATTGTCAGAGGGAAATCAACAAAGGCTTATTGTGAGCTCAAAACCCATTCCTGAGTGGATTTTTTTAAAAATCTGCCCCTGACACACCTTAGACACAACCCTGTTAATTCATGATAGAAAATCTAACTGATACTCTTCCTGGAGTATAAAGACCTTCTGTTAGTAGTGTCATTGATTAGCCCATGGGAATAACTGTTTTTTGGTTTTGTTTTGGCTTTTTTAACCATCTTATTAGCACATAATCCAGAGATCGTACAATTCAATAGTTCAGTCATATCAGGAAGTGTTATAAAATTGCTAACATAGTATCTTTTCCTTTTTTTCTTTTAACATTTTCTTTTTAATTACCTTTATTTTTAATATCTTTATTGTGGGCTCTTACATCTATTATCACAATCCATACATTCCTACAGTGTGCTAAGCATATTTGCATACATTTCCATCATCATTTTCAAAGCATTCTCTTTCCACTTGAACCCCTGATATCCGCTCCCTATTTCTTCCCCCTCACTCCCCAGTCTACCCTCCCTCACAAACCTTTGATAAGCTATAGAATTTTATTTCCATATCTTTTATTGTCCTCTGTTGTCTCTCACCCACTTTTCCATTATTCAACCCCCTCGTAGGTGGTCCTAGCTTGATCATTGTGATCAGTTCCCCCTTTCTCTCCCCACCCTCCCCTAATTTTCCTGGTATCTCTGATCTCCTTGTTAGCCCTGCATGGTTTATCTATACTGGGTTCTCAATGTTGTGGGCTCTTATCTGTGGCAGTGTGAGATGAGCCAGTCAGGGTGCAGGATAGCATCAATGAAACACAAAATTTTCCTCTAGCTCTTTGGTGCTCCCTTCACCCCACTATCATGACCTTCATTCTACCTTATAAATTGGATTAGACCAGAACATGCACACTGCTACAGATAAGAACCTATGGTACTAATTTTAAAATGCTGTTGAGATATGAGATTGAACAAGTGTAGGATAACTACATATAGCAATGTCTTTATTTCTTAATTGTACGGAATAAGTTCTTACATGACTGAATGTTCTTTGCACAAACAATGGAGACTACTGTCAGGCAAACCTTACAATAATATTCACTCGAAATTACAATCACTTGTCTACCAGACTAATACATAACTTAATACAGCAAGTAGGTCATTGAAGTAGTAAGTAAATGTTTTAAGTAAAGTGCCTACTGACAGTTGAGTACTCTTGATATAGCTGCCTTCAGTTTCTTCACACTTCGTGTAATTTCAGTCTTAAGTCCCCAGGTGATTGGCATGCTTGAAGTAGAGTCTAGTTCATCTGGTGGGGCTTCCACCTCAGATCCCTCAAGTATGACTTTGGGAGTGATGTATGCCACAGAAAGATACAGAATTCAATGCCCAAGTGTTCTACGGCACTGGACCAGGTTCTCCCAGGGGGGTGTACAGAAACTCATAAAATGGCTTGATTAGGTGCATATTACCAGAAATACACCTTAGGATCCTTAAAAGCATTGTTAGCAATCCCCCCCACCCCACTAGGAAGTTGGCCCTTCCCCATTTTCTATCAACAGACAGGGACTTTATCTTCTCCCAGATGTGTCTGCTCATTCTCCTCACTCCTAACTTGACTTTCCCATCCGTATTCCTCATCACTTTCATAGGAATACCCACTGGTCCTTGTCATGACCCTAACTTTGCATGCCTCCCCCCAAAATGGTCATCCTCTCCTCCCTCTCTCTTGAAACTCTGATCCCTGTTGACATGAGGACTCCCTCCTCCAATGTGGCTATCAAGACTGTCTTTCAGTTTTCACTTTTGAGAGATTCATTGGAAACCCAAATACAAGCTGGAGAAATAAATGAGACGATGCCAAGGAAGCACTAGTCAGTGGGTTTTATGTGTGTGTGCCATTTTCGTTTAAGCTCACATTCAGTGAATGTTAGCAACCACCTGTCTCATGTGTAAAGAACATGATAGTTTCACTCCTTAAACTTGCTTTCTTTCAGTTCTATTTCTGAGATTCCATATGAAAGAATTCTGCAAGCAAAATATTTAACAATGCAGGGGTTATCAAAAAGAGATGATGGTATACATAGAATCATTTTATCAAAAGTAACTAGTGAATATGCAGTCATTTCAGGTTGAGGCATAAGATTTAAAAAATGCTACTGGAGAAAGAAGGTCAAGTTGCATTGAAATCATTGGTGTAAAACCAGGAATTGGTAGAATTGTGGTTGAAATATTTCAACAAGGGGATTCAATACAAGTAGCACTTAGGCACCTATAACAAACTTGGAAGACAGCTGCCTCACCAGTCCTGAAAGGCAACCATATTTTTACCCATTCCCAACATAGATGATCCAACAGAAATTAAAATTATTAAACAATGCCATGAATATTACACACAAGTAAAATAACATTAAATACAAATTATAAATAGTTGTGATGCTTAATTAACAAGAAACTGTCAAAAATCCAAGCGTGATACAGAAGAGGACTAAGAATAGCTAGCATTGGTGATGTCAAATGGATATTGACTAAAATTAGAAAATATCAGAAAGATGTTTACCTTTGTATGATTGACTATTAAACTATTTCTGGAATTAGATAGGAATTAGATAGGAATTAGATGGGAATTAGATAGGAATTAAAGACCACTTAATTGTGTCATACGGAAAGCTGTGCATAGATTAAGAGGCAGTTTTTTTTTGGGGGGAGGGAGGGTTTGGACATCACTGCCCTCTGTTGGTAAGAGTGGGAGGCCCAGCCTTTGCTCCTGTGGAGCCACTCCTGGCATTGAACCTCCATCCCAGAGGGCCACAGTCTCGCGCACAACCACTACATCATAGGGGCTCAGCCTAAGAGGCAGTTAAGCAAAACAAGATGACACACTATATCTTAAAATTGGAAAAAGTAGGCATCGTGGTTGTGTAATTTTTTTTTAAGCATCACTGCCCTGGTGGTGGGAGTAGGAGGCCCAGCCTTTGCTCCTGTGAGCGGGAATTGAACTTCTATCCCAGTGGGCCACAGTCCCGCGCACAACTACTACGCCATTGGGGCTCAGCATGGTTGTATAATTTTCTCATATTTTTTTAATCTGTATGCTAAGCAAACAATCTGATAAATTGAGCTATTTGAAGAAAAACTCATTATTGAGAAGACTCATTCATAGTCATCAATGGGGAGATGAATCTACCTTGCTTACTGAAAGTTAGTGACTTGAAGCACTTACTAATGATGCTAGAAAATAGTTTCCACCCCAAAAGCATCAGGTAGGAGGGTGATGTCCTATTTAACAAACGGTGATCGAGACGATGGCAATCCACATGTAGAAAAGTGAAGCAGGATCTCTACCTTACCCCATTCACAAGAACAAACTCAAGGTGGATCATGGACCTGGAAGCAAAAGCACAAACCATCAGGGCCTTTAGTGAGAGAATTGGGGAAAATCTAAGAACCTTGACCCAGAGAATACAAAGGCTAACTGCAACAGGATAGGGTACAAATGCAGGGAAACCTGAAATTGACGAATGGGACTTACTAAGAATAAAACACATGTGTGCATCAAAGGACTTTACTGTGGTAGCCAGGCAAACCACAGACTGGGAGAGGATTTTTCGCAACGACACAACAGACAAAGGGCTTATTACAAAAATCTACAATACCCTCTTTTCCTGCAAGAAGATGAAAACAGGCAACCCTTTGAAGAAATGGGAAAAAGAACTGAAAAGAAGTTTCACTAGGGAGAAGGTCCATATGACCAATAAACATATGAGAAAATGCTCCCACTCACTAGCCATCAGAGAAATGCAGATCAAAACAACCATGAGACATCATCTAACACTCTTGAGGCTAGCCCAGACCAGAAAATAAAAGTGTGACAAATGTTGGAGGGGATGTGGTGAAATAGGAATACTTCTGCATTGCTGGTGGTCGTATAGATATGTACAGCCGCTATGGGAAGCAGTCTGGTGATACTTAATGAAAATGGAAGTTGAGCTACCCTATGATCCAGCTATCCCACTATTGGGCAAGCAGAGACAAGAAAAAAACCACAGCCAGTGGTATGTATGCAGCACAATTCACAATCACAAAGAGTTGGAAGCAATCTGAATTTCCATCACTAGATGAATGGATCAACAATCTCTGGCACATACACACAATAGAATACTATGCCTCACTCAAAAGCTCTGATGAGCACATGAAATACATCTCTGACTGTGAAGAACTGGAGGGAATTATGCTAAGCAAAGCCAACCACTCACAAAAGGATAAGTACTGCATGAGCCCCCTGAGGTAAGTAGAACAGTATAGTGTGTATAAAAGAGAAGACTTATATACCATAACAGTTGGTCCAAGATGTAGGGTAAGGGGAGGAGGGACGACCAAACCAGAGAGGTACACGCTGGGTGCAACACAGTAATGGGAGAAGGATGAGGGGATGGAGGGGGTAAGGATTTAGGACTTTGTTTCATTTTATTTTATCCCTTCAAAAGTGAAAGGAGAACAGAGGGAATGGGGCACTAACCCATCCAGAGGGGCAGTACTATTCCTGTCTTCACAGATACCAGAATGGGCGAGCAGTTCCTACCATGAAGCACCCAACCATGAGGACAGCGTGGACACATGGAAGGACACTAGAAAAGAGAGACCTACAGAGGATGCAACCAGAGTCAGATGGACTCCATCCTTAGAAGTGGGCATGCAGAGAACAGGTTGGGGGAGGGGCCAGCATCTCACACCCATAGGGACAAAGACAAGAAGGGAGGAAGAGAAAGAGAGCTAGTCCAAGCTCCACGCCAACACATTATGCTCAGAGGAATACATTCCTCTGAAGACCCAATGAGTCACAGAAAAGACTGGGCAAGCAACGATTCCTGGGGGCACGAGAGAAGAGAGGAGAAGGGGGTGTGGACACGCACATGGACGGGGGACGGGTAGCAACAAGTCGTCTGGAATTGATGGAAAGGAGGGTATGGGAGGCCTGGTCGGGATTAAACAAGGACAATGATTCTGTGAGGAAACATTGAAACGCCAGCGAAGGTGGAACATGATGGTGGGACAGGAGGGAGATGGAAGGAAATAGAGGAACAGGATAGAAGGCAAAGGGCACTTGCAGAGGTCTGAACATAGGTATGTCAATACATAAATACAACTATCTATTATAAGGTGGGAATACTTTAAGAACATATCTATAGGCCAAATACAGTGGTAGCAAGTGGACCTTGGGCCCTCTCCCTGATGCTTGTTCAATGCAAGAACATTTTGTTCTATGAAACTGGTCACAACACAGTCACTGAAGTAAAATGGGTGCACAAGCAAATGCGGTGAAGAAAGCTGATGGTGCCCAGCCATCAAAGGATATATCTGAGGTCTTAAAAGCCTGAAGATAAGCAATAAATCATTTACTTGAGAAGAGACCACAGCCACACCAAAGAAGCACAACAGCCAGCATGGTCACACAGTGGTGAAAGGTCTAAGCAATAGACATCAAACGGGGGAAAAATAAGGTGCTCACTGAGGACATGTGGGAGCATGAGCAAGAGTGGTGAAGAAAGCAGATTATGCCCAGCTATCAAAGGATATAGCATCTGGGGTCTTAAAGACTTGAGCATAAACAAACAACCATCCAGCTCAGGAGCAACAAAACCCACCATAAAAGAAGCTCACTTGCCTGTGTGATCATGAGGGGCTCAAACAATCAAGTATCAGACATCAAATAACAAAAATCAAAATCAATGGACCAATTGACTCCCAATATCGCTGAAGACAAATGGAAATTGAGGCAAACAAAGTAAAAGAAACGATGGTGCCCAGCTATCAAATGATTGAATGTCTGGAGTCTCAAAGACTTGAAGATAATCGAGTCACCATTCAGCACAGAAACAGCAAAGTCCACATGGAAGAAGCACGCCAGCATGTGTGATCAAGAGGGGCTGAAGGAGCAGGTATTGAGCATCAAAGAACAAGAATTACATCATTACGAATGGGGGGAAGAGCAGGGTGGGGACCTAAGGCCTGCTGGTGGGTAATTGGTCACCCCTTTACAGGGGAGTCATGGGGAGGAGACAGACCAGTCAAAGGGCAACTGGGCAGTGATGATGCATCCAAGTTTCCTTTAGATCCTGAAGCCTTCCTCCCCCCCAACCATCATGGTCCCAACTCTACCTTACAAATCCAGATGGAGTGGAGAAGGTACACTGGTGGAGAGGGGAGCTGGAGATATGGGCCCATGGTTAGATTATAGCTGCTGTAAGGGTGGAGAGAAGGTGGGGTAGAGAGATGGAACCAAATGCAAGGACATACACATAAGCTCCTATTTGTAGATGGGCATCAGGGGAGTGGGTTGGGGGAGAGGTCGGGTGGTGTAAGATATGACCTAACAATAATAGTTTATGGAGTATTGAGGGTTGGTGGGAAGGAGTGAGCAGGGGAAAGGGAGGTTTGGAAAAGCCGATGTTAGGGGCTCCAGAGGAAAGGCGGATGATTGGAGAATGATAATGGCAGCGGACATGTGAAGGTGTTTGGCACAGTATGTTTATTTATGTATTGCGAAAAGCGATGTATGAACCCCCAATAAAATGATTTAATTAAAAAAAGAAAAGAAAATAGTTTCCAATATGGACTATGCCTCAAAATAAAGGAAGCAAAGCCCCTCACATATGTATCATTCACAGGGACAATATAAGAACACTATGTTTTAACTTAAAATAGCTTTGAAAACTCTAATTTTCTAAATGTCAGCAGAGCTTTGATTCATGTTGTTTCCTGTTGCATGATATTGCATCCATACTGAATCATAGCGGTCCTACATGAGAGAGTAGAACAGCTCCCAGATGTCTCCTTGAAGTACAATCCTCTTTTCTTTACCCACCTTTTGATTTATTTTAAAAAATATTTTATTGATAAAAAACCAACTTCCATAGTTAATCACTTTTGAAAAGAGTTGTATATACATACTCACAATCATGTCTTGTGCTCCCTCCCACATCGTCTTCATTATTTGCTCCCTAGCTCCCCTCTCCCTCCCCACACCCATGCCACTTAAACCATTGCATCTGGTATTGTGCCTATGCATTCACTCTCTCTGTTCTTTGTAAATGGGGAAACTTAACAAAAAGATTAAAGAAAGAAAGAAAAGTAAACCGAAAGTAAAAGTAATATATAAATTAAAAACAAAGAGTAAAAAAGTGAAAACCACCGGTAACAACAACAACAGAAAAAAAAAGCAGAAGAGAGGAAAGTTCGGTCATGGAACAAGCAAGAAATATTTAAACAAAAAGCAAATTCTGGTTCAGTCAAAAGGGATGGTAAGTGATCGAGTATCATATTATTCTGTAGTTCCATTCAGTACTATCAAGTTTACAGCACTCTCTGTTATTAAAACTACTTGTGTCATGTGACTATGGCCAGAGGAAATTTACCAGAGACTTAATTTGACTAGGAAATCTGCAGATGGGTGCCCACCGGGCTCCATAACCTTCTACCATCTTAGACTATAATCTTTAAGGTAACAGATCACCAGTTCCTTTCTCTCTCAGAGGGAGTGATTGGTTCCAAACTTCAAACTTTTAATTACTGACAGGGAACCAAGACTCCTCATCAGGAATTACTGCAGAGAAGTAAAATAAAAATATCTTAATAGTCAACATAAGAATGCCTCTTAGGTAACAATACCAGGATGGTAGAGGTAAGGTATACAGGGGAGGGATGGGGAGAAGGAACCAGTGATCACAAAGACTGACATATCACCAATCTTCCCTCCCAAGAGGGATGAACAACAGTAATCAGTGTAAGATATTAATTAAATAATAATTTATAAATTATCAAGGGTTCATGAGGGAGTGTCGGGGAGGAAGAATGGGGCAAAGAGGAGCTGATAACAAGGGTTCAAGTAGAAAGAACATGTTTTGAAAATTATGATGACAACATGTGTCCAAATATGCTTGACACAAGGAATGGATGGATGGATTTTAATAAGACCTGTAAAACCCCCAATAAAATAATTTACATAATAATAGTGGGTATTTTTTAAAAGAGTGTCTCTTAGAATAGACACTAGCTATGTGTACAGAAAACAGCCTCATGTTTTTTAAAAGTGTTATTGGCATATAATTCACATATTGTATAATTTGATAGTTTAGTTAAGAAGAGTTAGTTATACAATCATCACCACAATCCACTTTAGATAATTTTCTTCTTTCTTGTGATCATTGTTATTAGCTTCTCATTTGCTCTCAACTTCCCTTGCCCATGGACATCAGTAATTTTTAATTCAAGTGTTGTCTTATAGTTGGATTTCCCTGCATTTCATATACAGAAAAGCATTCAAAACAAAGGAACCAACAAAACAGATACACAACAACAATATGATTGAGATATATGTGGGGAGGAATCAAGGCAATGAAGGAACAGATAACTAGGTAAAAGCAGATGTGAAAAATTGTGCTGTGAAAAAAAATGAGAATGGAAAAAAAGATAAAAAAAAATTCACAGAGGAGCATGGCTAGACAGTCAGGCATCTGATGCCTTAGTCTCCATTTAAATTTTTGTTTTTGCTTAAACATAAATTCCTTTCAGCTATATTTAGAAAGTCTAGTCTACACAAAATTCTGGTATGTTTAGGTTTCATATAAGGTGAAGAATGTAGAGTCTGTGTCCTAGTCAATGTATTTTAGTTGAAGGCCATAAAATCAAGAAATTAGGTCATCTCTAAACTGAGATAATACATAAGAAGTAGGATCTCAGAAACTTAGTGTAACTTGAAAATCTTAGGGAATCAAACAAAACATTGGAAGAGGTGTTGAGTTTACCTGAGGTCAGGATATGGACTCAATTCTTCTAGTAATTAAGAGCAGGATGAGCAATCCTAGGTGATATGTGGATAAGCTGATGGTGATGATGATGGTAATGACTAGCTGTGATAGGAGAGAGTTTGGATTTCTAGAGTAATTTAATGAGGCGGAAGAAGAAGAAGCTTAATCAACATCAAAAGGAATTGCAGTGAAACGAAGAGTGTACCACCAGTGTAGACAGGAACTGTGGAACTAAAGGTCACAAGTACTGTAATTTATAACATAGAAAATAAAGGAACAGAAGAGTGAGAACTCCATAAAAGGATTGTGAGACCTTGAAGAAGATGTTAGAAGGTTAGACTACATGTTAACATGCACAACAAGTGCTCTTCAAATTAGCATTCCTTTTTGAATCATAATTATTGTAACATTAAAGGAAATAATTGAAATGAATTAGTAGTCTTCTTCAATAAATGTCTTAGCTACTATTTCAACTAATAGAACAGATGCATTTCCAGAATTCATTTATAATAGTAAGAGGAAAAGCAACATAAAATGAAGGTGACTAATGTGATCGAAGGGAAAAAATACCTGGCATTAAAATTCTAAGATCTAAATTCAAACCCTGTCTTAGTTGTAGAAAATTATTTATTGAGTCTCTATGTGCCTGACTTTGTGTTATATTCAAGGGTGTCTGTGCAACAGAAACTCACAATTATTGGAATGAACTCCCAAACAGGTCATTTTTAATGTAATATCATAAATAACATCTTAGAAATTTTCATTCTAAATGCAACAGAGTGTAGTCCTAAAGAACCCTGGCTCAGATGTTAGATGATGTGGGCTCAAATTCTAGCTCCAGTGCTTAACAGTTGTAAACTTTCATGATTTTAATAATCTCTCTGTTGCTCTACTGTTTTGTTTTATACAGAGATAGAATACAAATACTGATAGTGTTTCATAGTATTATTGCAAATATTATATGAAATAAAATTGCAAAATACTTGAAACAATTTGTCATGAAGAGGTATTAATGCCATCTTTTTCACTGTATTTTCATGATCCTCAATCATCATCACCATTATCATTGTTACAGAAATACTGAAAAGGGTGGATTCTTGTGCCCAGGGAAAAGAGTGAACATTTAACAAGCCATGTGGCCCAAAACATCAAACTTCAAGAACAAAAGGAGTTTCCTAGAAGGAGGAATTGGAAATAATATGCTAAACACAGTGGACTGAACAACCAGAAGCTAAAAAGCCCAAGGCCCTGATAAGTTGTATGACCCAAGTATGGTGAAAACAAAGATGGAAAATTGAATAAAATTGTGGTGTCTTCACGGTTAGTGAACCAAAACAAAGATTTTATATTTAAAAATAATGTAATAATTATAATAATATAATAATTATAATAATTTTGTGGACTCCATAGAGAATGTAACACTTTAATAACTCTTAATAAATATATGTGTGTGTATATATATATACATACACAGAGTTAAAGCAAATGTAAATTGTTCATAAAATGAATGTATTGTATACAATATTGTGTGTGTGTGTGTGTGTGTATCTCAAAGCCATTCTGGATGTCATTCTCTCATTTGCTCTATCCTCATTCTCTGAGTAGAGAGGGAATTGGTAGAATAGAAGCCTATGACAATTCTTTAAACAGCTGCTCCATAATGGTTTGTCATTTAGGATCATGTATTATTGATCCCCCCCAAAATCACATGGTCACATCTTATAACACTGGCATGAATAGCTGCAACCTTCTTCCCCTCCTCAGACCCCACCCAGCTTCCCATCCAGAGAATAGCACCACCAACGAGGAGTCTGAAGGGATTGGATAATTCCCATTGCAGAAGCAAGCAAAATTAAGGAATAATAATACAACTAATATGCAGATTTTCTGTGGCACACCAATTTCCCCTTACCACAATAATTACTTAAAGCAACAGCCATTAATTATGATCAAGAATCCTATAGGCTCAGAAAGGGCCTATATGTGGTCTTCATATGTGGTCGTGTCATTCACTTTCTGAGTTTCTTTGCAATAACACCTGGAACAATAACACCTGGAACCAAGGTTTGGTTAAGGTTTAGTTGGACTCCCCTTCTGTTCTCTACTCCCCATTCTTGAAAGTTTCAGGTCCTCTCTAAAAGTTTTTCTTCTCTCTTTTTTACCAGCAGGATGAGTTTTCAGACGTCTGCCTGATATCTCAAGCACCCAAAAGTTTGAGGCAAATGTGCCAGTTCTCTTAAAGTTATTAGATTCACTGCATCCCAATGGTCAAAGAAATCATAAACCAGCCTAGATTCAAAATAGGGTGGGGGGCGGTATGAACCCTATCTCTAGTTGAAGTGAGAGTTATGGAATATTTTGCACCCACACTCTATTTACTAGGGAGGTACCAAACCAAATAAAAAAACAACAGGAAACACTGTGGGGGGTGGAACTTTCATAGTATACATTTTCCCTTAGGGAAACATTAAGCAACATGGGGTCACCTGGAAAGGTTCTTTGGTCACAGTGAATTTTTTTTCCCTAAAAGCCATTTGGCTAGAGACTCATTTTTTTTGTGAGGGCTGAATTAAGAGAATAGAATGCGTTGTGGAATTTTGCTTCCTTCTTGGAGAAAATGCCACAGACACTGTTGTGATATGAATATATTTTACCAGGTCAGTGTTATGGGAAAAACTCAAGTGTATTGAGTGGCTTTCTCATTTCAGAAAAGGCTGAATGCTGATTGATGACAAATCTTGCTCTGGATGTCCATCAACTTCCCACATGAAAAAAATTGCTGACAAAATTCTTGCATTTTGTGCTTGAGTACAGTTAACGGACCATTGAAGAGATAGGGAAGTTTTTCTTAACTATCTTGGAGCTTGGTTCAATGAAATTTAGCAGAAGATTTGGGAATGAGAATGGTTGCTCTGAAATCTGTGCCTTGGTTTCTGACTGAAAAAAATCAATCAATTCACTGGAAGAAGCCATATCACTCTGCTCCCTAAAAGAAGTCAAGTGAAATCAAAGATCAAAATGATGCTCATTTTCTGATGTGAGAGGGACAGTGACTCTGGAATTCATTCCACCAGGTCAGACTGTTAATCAAGCTTTCTATTTAGAGATTATGAAAAATTCCCTAACAGTGTGTGACAAAAAAGGCCTGATTTGTGACAGATAGGGGACTGGTTTTGCCACCATCTTAATGTGCCAGTTTGGGGCAAAAACAAAAAAGCATGCCTCTCTTACCCCCCAGAAAACTTACTTGCCAGACTACTCTGTGTGAAAGGGACAGGGAAAGACAGTGTTTTGATTATGTAAAAGAGGTGAAGAAAAAAACAAGAGAGGTGTTGTCAGGCACCCAAACAGATGAGTTAGAAAAATATTTCAATGAGTGGAATCACAGATTTGACAAATGCTTTAAGTGCAATGGGCAGGACTTTGAAAATAATTTTTTTATTAAAAAAATTAAATACAGGGCTGAGCCCTGGTTGTGTGTGGGACTGTGGCCCACGGGCTTGGCGGTTCAAATCCAGCAGCAGCTCTCCAGGAGCAAGGCTGGCCAGCTCCCATGACCACCAGAGGGCAGTGATGCCAACAAAAAATTAAATACATAGTTTTGAAAAAAAATTCTGGTGTGTGTGGCTTTTTGAAAATTTTTGGTACCACCCTTGTATGTGAAGGGGTAGCATTGGAAGAACCCTAAGGACCTATTTCCGAGTAGGGCCAGCAAGTTTATCTTGATATGACTCACCACTTACTCACAGCCATAGAATCAATGCTGACTCATCACAGTTCTATAGCCATAATATAATGGCCTCTGTGGGTTTCTGAAATCGCTAACCTCTATCAAAGTAGAGAGCCTTATCTTTCTCCCAGGGTGATTTCCAACCGATGACCTTGAAGTTAACAGCCCAACAAGTAACTCGATATGCACCCAAGCGAGTGGGATTACAAAGGAACACTACTAAAGGCGAAACCATCATTTCCCAGAAAGACAACAACTCTCCACAGTTAGAAATTACTTTATTCTTCCTGAAATAGCCAAGTAATTAGAAGGAAGGGATTTTTGTCAGGATGGTGATCACATCCTCGAAATTTATCTCAAGATGTTATTTGTGTATGCTGCTTATAAAAAGTGCTATCAACACACACAAAAAGCATATGTTAAATCAAAATAAACTTTATTTTAGAAAGTCACTTGAAGAATGTAGTGATATAATTAGGCCTTATTAATATGCTGTTTACTTAACAGATTAAAAATGCATAAGAAGCATGTCCCATTCATCTTAATTAGACAATATGCTTGTCACAATTATTTGCTTTATATTTTCATTTTTCATGAACTTTGTGAGGCTATTCATTGATGTTACTAGTGCCAGCTTCCCCCTGGGTTGGCTGTGCTGGATCTCAACAATACAACTCCCTTGAGATGCTACCTGGCATTTTGCGCCTGAGCGCCTGTATCTCCTGAGCCTAAGATAAGTCAGAAAAAAAATTAATATAAAAATGTTGGGTTCTTACTGAGCCCTGGTGGCATAGTGGTTGAGTCCCAGACTGCAGCCCACAGGGTTGGCGGTTCAAATCCAGCAGCAGCTCTCCAGGAGCAAGGCTGAGGCTCCTACTTCCACCAGGGCAGTGATGCCCACAAAAAAAAGTGTTGGGTTCTTAACAGAGGGCTCCCCTTTTTCTTTGAATGTCATATCTCAGAATATTCCCACTCCCCAGTAAAGTGTATGACTATGGAATTGAAGTGCCTTGGCTGCACCAGGAATTCAGAGCTGGATGGCAGAAACAAAGGCCAGTAATTTTGCACCATCAGATACTCCAAGGTGGAAAATGTGTGCCAGTCTGCTTCTTTAAAAATGTATAGCCCTAAAAAACATGGGAATTTATACTTCATTCTATGGAGTTCCTTCAAGATGCAATTGACTTGATGACAATGTATATTTTTATATTTAGGTGAGATAGTAAATACCAGAAGACATAGAAGATAAATTTCTAGAGCTGTAAAACATTTTCAAGTCTATCCTCTTCACTGTTTCTCAAATTCAATTATTTACTATCACTCTCAAAGCTATGCTTAAAGCGTTCTGAAGCTCCTTCCTCCGAAATGGGGAGGTGAGTTCTCTTTCTTGTCTGCTCTTGGTCTGGAAGCTCTGCTTTTTTACTCAGAGTGATCCTGATGGTATTTGCAGTGCCAGTGTTATAGCTTCGAGCATTACAATACCACACAAGTCACCACAGTACAACAAGCTGACAAAGGGTGGAGGTGAGAGAGACAAGGGAAGGACATCATGTTTGATAAGGTGGGGGAGTGGCATAAAAGAGGAAGGCTTAGAACAAGGTCCAGTGACTGCATCAGACAAAGCAACCACTAAGAGCAGTACCACACAGTGTTCGGTTCTGTGTGCATAAGGTCACTTGGATCAGAGCTGGCTCAATGACACCTAACAATAAAACAACATTATCATTTTCTATATAATGTGCCTATAATTAAAATCCTATTATTTGCTCTTTAAATTTAGTTATAACTTTTTCACTTATTGGATTGTAAAAGCACTAAGGTTTTACTATATGTTCTCACTTGACAGTAACTTAATGCCCAAGATTTACTCACTGCTACAAGGAAAGAAGATTCGCATGCTGGATATTAGTGATGTTTACCCCTTGAAGAGAGATGTAAGAAGAAAAACACCTTGCCCATGCTCCCATGGACACTGCCTTCAAGACAAATGAAAGCATGCTGATTTTCAGTAGCAAATTGGCCTTGTCTGTGTATTACTTCCTATTCTTTGTCCTCATTACAATTATATTTATTGAACGCGCTTATTATCCAGTACAAGAAATGACGACTTTGGGAAAGATGGCTCACTATAAGACTAAGTCATGAAATACACAAGGTGAGCCTACAGCATCCTGATATGGCAGGAAATAAGAAAGTACTAAAACTTGAAAATAATAAGAATATGTTGAAGGGAAACAATCACCCAGTGAAAGAACTCTCTGTGGTCCAAGGCTGGAATAAAGTAAGCAACGTGATGCTGAAAGCAGTTTTCAAGTATTATCCAAAGTATAAAATAACTCTTAATAGGTCTTTCTTTAAAATGATGTAGGAAGGGCTGAGCCCCGGTGGCGTAGTGGTTGTGTGTGGGACTGTGGCCCACTGGGATGGAGGTTCGATTCCAGCTCCACGGAGCAAAAGCTGGGCCTCCTACTCCCACCACCTGAGGGCAGTGATGCCCCCCCCCCAAAATGATGTAGGAAATAAAGAATAGATCATACTTTTATGCAAAACATTCCACATAATTTACACAGAGACCATGCCTTCAGGGAAGTGGAGTTTAACTCTATGCACCCTACATTCTAATAGTGGGCTACAGATGGGTTTTTTGTTTTTGTTTTTTTTCAGGGACTACAGTACAGAAGGAGGGGGAAATCACTTTCCAATGGAGAAACCTGAAAAATAGGACCTGAGCTAAATGGCCAGCGTCAACAGTAAAGGTGATCACCTCTGTGATAATATATACACTTGATAAGTTGTGATGAAAATGGCCTTTTATCCCTGTGGTCTTTCTTTGAGAACCTGTCACAGCCAAGGGGAATCTAAGGAAACATGACAACTCTAAGTAATGTAGTATCCTGGATAAGATCCTGAAACAGAAAAAGAGTGCTAGGTAAAAACTAAACAGATATGCTATTACTTTTAGATAATAACAACATATCAATATTGTCGATGTTGTTGAAGAGTAGATATTTCAGACTCACAGCATCACCATATAAAGGGAGAAAATTGGGCAGAGCCCCAGTGGTATAGGGGTTGAAAGCAGGACTGCAGCCCATTGGCTTGGCAGTTCAAATCCAGCAGCAGCTCTCCGGGAGCAAGACTGCGTAGCTCCCATTACCACCAGGGGGCAGTGATGCCAAACAAAAAATAAAGGGAGAAAAACAACCTACAGGGCTTCCCTAGGCTTTCATCATTACAGGAGTAGATTTCCAGTTCTTTCTCTAATAGAGTCACTCGTTGGGTTTGAATCACTATCATTTTTTTCCTACATCAGCATTTGGTCAACAAATCTCATGGCCATCAAGTCAATTCTGACTCTTAGCAAGTGTAGGACTGAGCGGAACTGCCTCTTGTGGTTTTTGAGGCTGTAAATCTTTGTAGGAGCAGAAAGCTTCATCTTTCTCCCATAGTGTCATTGGTTGGCTCCAACTGTTGACCTTGTGGTTAAGAAGCCCAACAATAATCCAACATGGCATTGGCTTTTCCACAGGGTATCCATGTTAGTGGATTAGCTGTAGCCAAAACATCAAAGCAATATAAGATCTCTTTTAAATGGGTGATGGCTTACAGAACAGATGCATAGTTTTATAGTCCACATTTTATACACATTTTCTTTCATTTCATTGATTGCAATCTTCTCATTTTATATAATTCATTTTAATTCCTCCCTGTGTACTTTCTTTTCTAACGCTTCTGAAATTTGTCCTCGAGGAAATGCTGCCTTTTTCATCTAAAGGGATTTTTAATTCTATACTTTGAGTTGGTCACCAGTGTTCTTGTTTTGCATATAGATCTGGTGTTGGTTTGGTTGAAAATTGAGCCATAAGGGTGAGTTCATTTCTAGATTTGAAAGGTGTGTGAGGATCATAATTTCTGAGCTTTCACCAGTCTCTCTATGCTACCAATGTTGTGGGGGGAAAATGCCTCATTCATGGGAGTCAGGAAATTAGCACCTAAAAGCATACATTTACCTCAATCTAATCTTTACCACTTCCACTGTTCTGTAGGAAGACACAGCTCAGGATATCAGAAAGAACTAAGTAACTGACTATGCCTAAATGCTTACAAAATGTCTGCAACATAGAATTGTTCAACAGATATGGATTATTATAATCTCTGTATTATCAGAATTTTCCAAAACTTATACTATTGTGTAGATGTTTAATAAAAGCCAAGGTAAATCTTTTTATTAAAAATTGTAACAAGAGTTTCAGAAATACATTGACAAAAAGCTGTCAGAGGTTCAGGCTGGATTCAGAAGAAAACACGGAAAAAGGAATATCATTGCTGATGTCAGAAGGATCTTGGCTGAAAGCTGATAATACCAGAAAGATGCTTACTTGTGTTTTATTGACTATACCAAGATATCTATGCAGATCATAACAAACTATGGTTACCCTGGAGAAGAATGGGAATTCCAGAACATCCCATTGTGCTCATGCACAACGTGTGTATGGATCTGGAGGCAGTTATGCTAACAGAACAAGGAAGTACTGCATGGTTTAAAACAACCAAGGTGTGCTTCATGGTTGTCTCCTCTCAATCTGTGTGCTGAGCAAATAATCAGAGGCACTGGCTGTGAAGAAGATGCTGGCATCTTGGAGAAAATCTCACTAAAAGAACCTGCTATCTATGCAGATGACATAACCTTGCATGCTGAAATGAGGAGGAATTGAATCACTTGCTAATGAAAATCAAGGTTTTCAGTCTTCAGTATAGATTATGACTCATTGTAATGAAGACCCAAATCCTCACAAATGGACCAATAGGTAACATCATGATAAGTGGAAAAGAGAGAGGAGTTGTCACGGATTCTTTCTTGGATCCTCAATCAATGATCATGATTGCACCCATAATCCATGCACATAGAAGCAGCAGTCAAGAGATAAAAAGAAGCATTGCACTAGGCAAATCTGTGGCAGAAAACCTGTTTAGAGTGTGGAAAAGCAAGGCCTCCCCCAAGCCATGGTATTTCCATTGCCAAATATGTGTGAGAAATGTGGACAGACTGAAGGAAAATCAATGCATTTGAATTTGAATTTTGGTATTGGAAAAGAATGTCAAAAATACCGTGGATTTCCAAAGGAACAAACAAATCTGTCTTGGAAGAAGTATAACCAGAATGGTCTTTAGAAGAAAGGATGGTGAGACTTTTTCTCAAGTATTTTGGACATATCAGCTTGTGGAGACCACTTCCTGGAATGATAAATCATGCTTGTAAAGCAGATGAAAAGTGAAAAAGAGAAAGACTTCCAAAAAGATGGACTGTTTCAGAAGCTACAAAAGTGAGCCCAGGCCGAGGAACAATTTTGAGGATTTCACAGGACTGGGTAGCATTTCTTTCTGTTTTGCATCGGGTGACTGGGTAGGAACTCACTCAAAAACACATAACAACAACAAACAATTGGTTTCACTTAGGATCAAAGACACCTAAGCAGAAAATAAATTGTCAGAGCATGCTTACATAATGTCCACCATAATGATGTATATAGAATTGACACTAAACATAGAACTGAAACTGGCATAAGCTTAAAATAAATTGGAAATGGAAAGTTAGGGGATAGTGGGAAATGACCACAGCTAGAATCTGAACTCCCTGGAAAACAAAAACCATATTAATATATGGTGGATTTTCTTCCACCAAGGGGAACATATTAGGAAATGCAAGAAGTGGCTAGGTACAAAAAACTAATATATTCACTCACACAGGGATGACCTCTAGTATATTCCTTTCACCCCTCAGCCATAGGACCCTAATCTATGAGACAGGAAATATTAGTAAGATTAAACGAGGGAATTCTTAGCAAAGTGACTGGCCCTTGGTAGGCATTCAATAAAAAAGTTAACTTTCCTCTGTTACACATAGTTGAGGGATTGAATGCTTAACCAGTAGAAATAAAACAGAGGGCTATCTTTCTAATAGACATCCTTCCTGCCTCCAATCTTTAATAGAGTCCATTAATATCTATCAAACATTCTTGGGAATGGAAATATAAAGCCATCGTTGCTGTCTATGTGGCAGCCTAATGAGCCAGCTTCTCCCAGCGAGGCAATAATTTACTCAAAGGTCCCAAAGTGGCCAGCATGAGTTAAGACAGCTTTCCAAATTGACCAGTCCTTGCACAAAGAGATTGCATTATTATGCTACCCTTTCTGTGTGATTTGTTCAATGAAGCTCTATGCAGGATAAACCAATGTGATATCTGCCCTCTAGGACCTTTCTCTGCAGGGATTTCAATGCCAATTTCAATCTCCCTCAAATTCACACAGTCATTTGCCATCTCATGGTTCCAGGCTGATGGAGCTTTCCTAAACCAAAGCTTTCTCAGACCAAGTCATGTATATCTATTTTCTCAGGGAGGGGCTGGAGGATGGTTGACATTGGGCAATTTCTCAAGTTCCATTTCTCAGTGAAACGTCTCAATTATTTGTGCACACAGGAGCTTTTTTATGTTGGCCAATCCATATTGGATGATGATAGATGTCACTTAGCAGTGATGGAAGGTACAGCTGCAGAAGCCATTTTCTGGAGTCAAGGATGGCAGGCCCAATGCTAATTCAGTGAGAGAGATATTTATGAGCTTAGCAATGGTACCAGAAGGTGCTCTGTCTCTCTTTCTGAACCTGGACAGTGCCTGCAGAGAAGCTGCGTTGCATTTTCTTCATCATAGTTTGATGTTTAAATACATTGGTGGCTACTTTAAGACCTAAAATGAGCCAAAATTATCTCAACAAATACATATAGTAGAAAGAGCCTGCTATAGAAAGCAAGAAAATGGACTTATCAGATGGCTTCCAGTCCTGACAAGGGGTCTCACCTGAAGCTTTCTAGGGCATCTGAAAAGTGGATTAATAATTTCACTCCCACCTTAAAGTCTAAAGCAGGTAAGATTTCCTGAGGTACCTTCTTCAGCTACTATTCCTAATATTATATTCCATAATTCAGGTGAAGGCATCTTTGATAGACATCTGTCTTAGTTTTCTATATCTGCTATAACAAAATACCAGAAATCACTCAGTCAGGGCCGTCCAGTCGATGATAACTTACAGCGAACCTTGAAGACAGAGTAGATCACCCCCTGTGCATTTCCAAGACTGTAGCTCTTTAAGGGAGTAGAAAGTTTGTCCTTCTCCCTCGGAACTACTGGGAGATTGAACTGCTGACCTTGTGCATCGCAGCACAACCTGTAGCCACTATGCGTTCTTCATACCACAGTTTAGAGTAATAGATCCATTTCTATTCTAATGCAGCTTTTAGCTGCAGCTTCCAGCGGCATTATCACTTGATATCTTTTCTCTGCCTCTTTATTTTCTACTCCTTTATGAGGTCACAGACATATATTAATAAGGCACACCCTCATGTTAATCTAACTGATATCTTCTTCAAAGATCCTATTTTCAAAGACCTTATATCCATTCACAGATTCAGTAGTTAGGACTTCAACATGTATTATGAGGGATAACATCAAATCCTTAATAACATTAGTGCAGTTAAAGCAGATAGAGTCTCTTCATAGACCCTCTCAAATGAATAAAGTACTACTATAGCTATATTCAATATGCACAACATTCTTAAAGATGATCAAGCAAAACAACCATCCTAATTCTGAAAAGTGAGGAAACTGATACTCAGAAACAAGCAACAAAGTCCACATGGAAGATGCACACCAGCCTGTGTGACTTTGAGGTGTGGAAGGGATCCGGTGTCAGACATCAAAGAACTAAAAATCGCATCATTATAAAGGAGAGGGAGTACTGAATGGGGACCCAAAGCCCATCAATAGGTGAAGCAACATCCTCTTACAGAGTGGTTTGCAGGGAGGAGATGAGCCAGTTAAGGTACAGTGTAGCAACAATGAAGTATGCAACTTCCCTCTAGTTCTCAAATGCTTCTTCCCACCACCAATCATGACCCCAATTCTACCTTACAAATCCAGCTAGACCAAGGGATGTACACTGAAGCCGAAAACATGGGGAATTCAGGACAGGTGATCCCTTCAGGACCAGTGGTGGGTGGAGTGATATCAGCATGGTGGAGAGAGGGTACGGTGGAAGGGGGGAACCAATTGCAGTGATCTACATATGATCTCTCTGGAGTACAGACAACAGGGAAGTGGGTGAAGGGACACATTGGACAGAGTATGCTATGAAAAAGTAATAACAATGTGTAAATTATTAAGGGTTCGTGAGGGAGGGATGTTGGGAGGGAGGGAAAATATGGGGAGCTGGTACTGGGGGCCTAAGTGAAGGGAGAATGTTTTAGTGGTGTTGATGACAACAGGCTTGCAAATGTGGTATGCATACAATTGATTTACGTATTGATCATGATGAGGTTGTATGAGCCCCCAATAAAATGATTATTAAAAAAGAGTGGCTAACTTGTCAAATGTTCCATAGACATGTCAACAACAGGCTGTCTCCATGCATTTGAGCTTCCTTTTCACTATTTCATCTCATCCCTTAGCTTCTCCCCACACATATCTTTCCCCACTTCATTCACAGTGTCGGTTGAAACCCTTTATCTTGTTTTTGAATATAGAGCCATTACATAATACAGGAGAAATGATGAAGGAAAATGGCTGTACAGAGAATTCATAAGGTGGCTCAATACTTCAAAGTAAGTCTGTAACATGGAGATCAAAAACAAAAAGGGAAGGGCTTACTGGGCTTCATCAAGCTTGTAGAACTGAATAAAAATGTCAGCCCCAAGTGGAGGGAAGCATCTAGGGTAGTTGAAAAGAAGAAACAAATTCACTATACAAAAATAATTGGCCAATGTTCATTTGTTTTAGGAAATCAGATGCAATCAAGAAGCAAAAAGAATTTCAGTAAGAAACCCAAGCTTCACTGAAGGTATCAACAAAAAAAATCCAAGGCTCCAGGAGTAGATATATTTCAAATTGAAATAAATTCAACAAGATTTAGTCATTTCTGCAAAGAAATTTGAAATACAACCACTTGATAAGCTCACAGGAAGAGTTGTTCTTGTATAATCATTCCAAAGAAAGTGTGATTCAACAGAACATAGGAATTACTGTCCTATAGCATTGCTATCACACACAAGTAAAATTTGCTTATGATAATTCAAAAAGTTATAGCCAAAAATTCAAGTTGAACTCAGAAATCAATATGGAACTAAATATATCATTTTTGATGCCAGATGAATCATAGCTGAGTGCAATAAATATAAGAAATATATTTATCTGTGTGTTCATTGACTGTGAAAATACATTGAATATGTGGATTGTAATGAATTATGGATAACATGACAAGAAATAATAATTTCAGAATACTTCATTATGTTTACTTGGAACTTATACAGAGACCAAAAGGCAGTCATTCAAATAAGACATGATGATACTGCTCAGCTTAAAATCAGAAAAGTGCCACTTCATTGTTGTATCCTTTCATCATGCTTGTTTAATTCCTACGCTGAGTATATTATATGAAATACTAGGCTATATGAAGAAGAAATTGGCATCAAAACTGAAGGTGAAGACACTTATCTTGAAGCAGTCACTTGTGAAGATCAAAGACTAAACCCTTGGGGCAGTTCAGATTGGGGACCCAAAGCCCATCAATAAGTGAAGAGACATCCTCTTACAGGGGGGTTGTAGTGAGGAGATGAGTCAGTCTAGGTGCAGTGTAATAAAAATGAAATGTTCTCAAATGCTTCCTCCCACCAACTATCATTATCCCAATTCTGCCAGACAGATTTGGCTAGACCAGGGGATGCACATTGGAGTCAAAAATGTGGAAATTTAGAATAGATAATCCCTTGAGACTAGTGGGGAGTGGTGACACTGGGAGGGTGGAGAGATGGTGGAGTAGAAAGGGGGAACACATTTCTCAGGATCTACATGTGACCTCCTCTCTGGGGTGTGGACAACAAGGGTGGTGGTAAGTGAAGTAACACATTAGACGGTGTAAGATATGAAGAGGTAATAACAATTTTTACATTCTTGAAGTTCATGGGGGAGGAGAATGGGGAAGGGGAAATATGGGGAGTTGGAATTTAAAAAATAAAGAACTAGAGGAAAAAGGGGCAGAGAAATTTATGCTGGCGAGGTTCAAGTAGATAATGTAGATAAGTGTGGCAACATTTGTACAAATATGCTTAATATGAATAATGTGTTAAATGTTGTAAGAGTCCCCAATAAAATCTATATTAAAAAAGACTAAACCCTTTAGTATAGATTATAGATCACTGTGAAGAAGAAAAAACCCTCAAAAATGAACGAATAAGCAAAACCATGATTAACATAAAAAAGACTGAAAACCTTATTTTCATTTGGACCCACAATAAAAATCCATTAAATAACATGCTAATTTGTGTTGGAAAAATATACTTTAAAAAATTCTTGGAAGATTTAAAATGTCACTTTGAATACCAAGGTGTATATAAACTGATAGCAGCTTCACAGATCTTATATTCCAACAAAGTCACATTCATAGGAACCAGGGATTTGGGTTTTAATAAAAATGTAGAGGAAACAAAATTATACCCATAGATCACTATAAAATAAACTAATTATTTACCTGCTTTTAAAATTATTTCATTGCACCCAGTAGAAAGTAATTTCTGTAATTTCTTTTCTAGTGTTTGCTGATTCCTATATTGTTCATAAAAATAGTGTCTAACCAATAGCAGACATCCCATAAATGATTGTTAATGAATGATGAAGGGAAATGAATGATGAAGGGAATGAAGCCACTGAGAACTTTGATTTTAACTTTAGAGGGTGCGATAGTTACATAATCTGGTGTCAATTTGAAGATTCACAATGGTAGGGGTGGAGTCTAGCCTGTCAATCAGGATATAGTCATTAAGTCCTCTGTGTGGGCAGAACTTTCTTCTGAGGATTCTGGTAATTCCTGTATTTCCTCTTGTAGGCAGGAGACACACCTCTCTCTCTTTGCTCATTCCCTGCAAGACATCTCTGTGAAGAAGAAACCTGAAGAGAGGCTGATGTAGTCAGATCTCTGAAGCTGGAGAAGTCTTGTGGAAGCTCCTGCCAGGGCTGAGATACATGCAATGCTACTGGATCCACAAGGCTTTCAAACCACTAGCCTGTTATCTTCTTGAAGTGGTGTCATTGCATGTGTTTTATGAGACAGAAGAGGACTTTATCGACTGGTATTGGACATAGAGTTAATATTAGAATTATGGACCAGATCGAGACGGATCTGGGATATTTTCTCAATGTTCAACTGCTCTTGTACTTATATATATTCTTATATACATATGAGTGTCTAGGGATTTGTTTCTCTAGTATATCTGGACTAATACACACTAGTACCAAGAGTGAGGTAATAAAGACCAAATCGTGAATATGGAGCGTGGATATTTCTTAGACCTCCACCTGTCAGTTTTTCTTCTTTGGCTAGCCAGAGGTCAGATATGCCCATGCAGTTTACTGGGTTGTTTTCATGAATTATGGGAAGATAGAATTTTGATTATTTTGTTTGGTTTTTGTCTTTGGTTATTCTCCTTGGAAATGGCAAAATGAATGTGATTATGGTATAACCTCAGTTTATGGGGTGAAAATGCAGTTTGAATTTCTCAGAGCTGCTCAGTGAAAATGAATGAATGAAACTCTGGTTCTGATTTGAGACCTAATCCCATATTTTGTATAAACAGAATGATTTAGATAAGTTAAATAAGGATTGAACTTGACTGTTTTAAGAATTGAGTTAAGAATCTGATTCTACTTTGTTTATCCTGAGTTTTCCTACTTACTATCTTTGATATAAAGACATTTAGAAATGATTACTGGGAAGTGCGAAAATGGCTTATAACGCCACTTTCCTGGAACCATTAAAATTTGATCTTTAAATGGGTTTAATATAGGACTGCAAAGATAAGCCCTACCCAGTGCTTTGGAGTACTCAGTCTGCTTGTATTCAAAGAGTGTTGCCTAAGAGGTTTTGTTGACAGATTCAAGAATAGAAAAAAAAAAGAAACTCTTGAATATTTGAATTTTGAACAAGTGGATTTTGTCAGAAGCTGGAAAAAATCTGGACCCATGAAGAAAACTCTTCTCTAGGAATGGAGATTAAAGGGAGTCTGTGGCACCCTGAAATGTTTGTTAAGTGACCACCTGGATACACTTGTTGAGTGGAAGTGAGATAAAGGCAGCAATAAAGAGATGGGTGGAGTCTGTCTAATGATACCCTTGGAACTGTTTTATAGGAACTAGAGAAGACCAGGTCAGGTGGACAGGTCTGAAATTCATGATCTGGTCCAAGAAGGCTAGGGTTGTTGAGAATTTGGGAATGGACCCATGGTCTAAAGGTGAGGTGAGTTATGGATGGACACTCTAGTGAGGCTAAGTGAGGCAGCTCACATTGAATTGACAATAATCCAACCAGATGAAGGGAAGATTTTTTTCAGCCTGTGAACTGGGCCATATTGCTGCAGACTTTTTGGACAACTTACCCTGATTTCACTTTGCTTATAGATGTGGATTTCACCAGGTTCCAACTAGAATAAAGATTCCGAATATCAAAGAATATGATTGTCATCTCAGAGCATTGGGTTGATTTAAGTGGATAATAAAGAAATTGAATTGCCAAAATTGGGGGGATAAAGGCATGAAGTTTTTGGCCTACAAACTTTCATAGGTGGAGGAATATATATACTCATAGGCTTATAAAATTAAGGTGTAGGACTTACTTAACTGCAATTGTGAGGCATAGGATATTTTTGTTTTGTTCACTTATAGAACATTAGGTTTAAATGAGGGTGGCACATTTTTTGAACTGATGCATTTTAATTTTATCCTATTAGGTAAAGATATGATTTTTTTATTGTTTGTTTGAAAATTATACATGGCTAAATGTTATGTGAAAATTTCAATCAGAATATAGTCAACGTGGTCTCTGTTAAATGTCCTTCTCCTGGGGATTCTGGGAACTACTGTGTTTCTTTGGGAGGCCGGAGACACACTTTCTCTCCATCTACTTCCTGTAAGACATCCCTGTGGAGAAGGCACATGGAGAGAGGCTGATGGAGCCAGTTCTCTGGTGCTGGAGAAACCACACAGAGACTCCTGACAGCACTGAGTTGTATTCTCAATATTCAATTGCTGTTTCTTATACACATATGAGTATCTATGACTTTGTTTCTCTAGTCTACCCAGACTAACACAGTAGGTGACTGCAACATATCACTCTTTGAAAAAGATAGATTGGTGGGAAATAATCTCAGCAAGGAGGCTAGAGGCTACAGAACTAACTTCAGCAAGTAAACAATTCTATCTGATAGACATATCTAGGGCTCCCTGACCATCTGCAAATATGTGCACATTCTATTCAATAGTGTATAGCACGTACTCAAAAATAGACCACATACTGGGACACAGTCAAGGTTGAATAATTTCAAACATATAAAGGTCACTCACATTTCCTTATCTGGTCACAATTCCATAAAGCTAGAAATCAACCAAAGAAATAGCAAATAAACCAGTGCAAATACTTGAAGGATGAATAACTTTCTTCTTCAACAGGAACTGGTTCTGGACAAAATTAGAGGTGAAGTCAGAAAGTTCCTTAGAAACTAATGAGAAGGAAAATATAACATGCCAAAATCTATGGTATATAGCAAAGGCAGTTATCAGAGGATGTTTGATAGTGATAAATACGCATAAGAGGAAGGAAGAGAGACTTATGGCTTATAATTCATCACAAAACTTTCAGGAGTTGCAAAGGAATAAAAAGAATAATCCTTCTACTAGCAAAAGAAACTAATAAAAATCAGGACAGAGATGAATGAATGTGAAAACAAGAAAATAATGCAAAGAAATCAATGTGGTAAAAAAAAAAGTGCTGATGCTTTGAAAGGATAACCAGAATCATCTAGCCATTGGCTAATATAACCAAATATAAGAAAGAGCAGACATCAGTATCCAGGATAATTGATGAATAAAGGGAAATGACAAGAGATCCTAATGAAACCAAAAGATTAATTACACAGTAATAAGATGGCCTGTAGTCCAATAAATTTAAAAATTTGGATGACATGGACAAATACTTGGAAGAACAATCCCTTCCTACATTATCTCACATACATGTTAAGAACCTGAACAGACCCATAACAAAAGAAGAAATAGTTAAGGTTATCAAGGAACTACCAGTCAACTGACCCAGATCACTCCACAAGATAATTCTCACAAGCATTCAGGGAAAAGCTGACATAAATTCGACAAAAGCTCTTCCAAAACATAGAAAATAATAATACGCCACCAAGTTTATTTTATGAGTTTAGTATAATCCTAATACCCAAATTAGACACGGCTCCTACAAGATTAGAGAACTGCAGGCCGATATCATTAATGAACATCAATGCAAAAATGCTCAACAAAATTTTGGGCAATCGAATACCAAAGTATATAAGATGATTAATTTGTCATGACCTAGTGGGATTCAGCCCAAAGATGCAGGGATGGCTCAAAATCTGAAAATCAATTTATATTAGCCACCAAATTGAAAAAGAACAGGAATCACATGACAATTTCTATAGGTGCAGAAAAAAACATTTGATAACACTTAATATCCATTCCTAATTAACACACTCAAGAATATAGGCTTGGAATGAAACCTGAATATAACACAAGCTATATATGAAAAATCAATATCCAGAGCTATAATCAATGGAGAAAAGATGAAAACCTTCTCAATTTTTATTTAACATCATGCCGGGAGGTTCCAGCTAATAACATAAGGCAGTGAAGGATATTAAAGATATTCATCTGGGGAAAGAAGTAAAGCTTTCATTATTTGCAGATGATATGATTCTATATATTGAGAATCCCAAAGGCTTGAAGTGAATAGGAATGCTCGAAGTGATCAAGGAATGTGGTAGAGTAGCAGTTACAAGATCGACAAACAGAAGACAATTAGATAACTAAATATATTGGATTTGATCACAGAAAAATGGATCAAGAAGACTGTACCCTTCACAATAGCCAACCATAAATTGAGATATTGTGTAAGTTACCTTATCTCAAGTCAACTTGAGGGTATTATGAGTGAAGTGTTAGAGTCTAGCCTGTTAATCAGGTCACAGTGAAAGTCTCTGTATGGACACGGTCTTCTCATGAGAATTACTTTTTCCCCAGAGGTAGTTCTCTCTCTCTCTCTCTCTCTCTCTCTCTCTCTCTCTCTCTGTCCCCCCCCCTCTCTCTCTCTCCCTCTCTCTTTCACATTCTTGTTGATAAACTGCTTGAAGTCATACTGATGGAGATTCTATCACTGCCACTGGATCTGCAAGAGTTTCCACTCCCAGGACTGTGATTTTCCTTCACTTGGCATTATTATTCTATGTGCTCAGTGAGTCTGAAGAGGAATGCTTGGGCTAATATTGGACATATGGAATTCCCTCAGGACCAATGGGGAGATAATAATAGAGAAGAGGGAGAGAGGAAACAGACCTCAACGTGATGCTCTAAGGCGTGAATGCAACATACCAGCATGAAAAAATTAACCAATAGAGAGGTCTATGGGCCTAATCCTAATCCCAGCTAGCACTGAAGGAAGGTATAGATTGGGGAGAGAGGTGCATCTGATTAGAACACTCAGGAGCAAACTAAGAGGAAAGGAGAGAGAAAGCGAGAGTGGAACACATTCTGGCACACCAAGTCCTAAGGACTATATTCCTGCTTACACAGCCAATTCATACAGAGAACACCAGGTGTGTTAGACAGGGTTCTCTAGACAAACAAAACCAGGACACTAATAATTATCTATATAGATATAGATAGAAATATATCTACCATAAGAAATAAACAGTTAATTAATCTATAAAGCAATACGAATGGCTCAGCACAACTCACATGCATGAGGCAGCTGATACACTGACAGACCTTTAAGTCTGGAGGGCCATGGGTTAATCCTCTGAAAAGCAATTTAGGCTATCCAGCTATTGGCAGCCAACAGGAAGGCAAATCACCAATAGTCAGCCAGATGACAGGGTCTGACACTCTCCAGCTCGAGATGTATATTCCAGTAGTCAGGTGAAGCAGGGATTGCAGGAACCTCAATTTACAGCAACACAGTCTATGGATTAGTTGTTCCAAGGATAGGGTAGCTTGCATATTGTAGCACACAACAAGCAAGGCAACTGGCAACACACTGTTCTGAAGATCCAAGAGCAAGAGGAAGAAAGGTGAGGCTCACCAAACCATTTATATCTCTGTCCTTCAACTAATCTCACATGCGTTTATTGACCATGTTGTCACAACAAACCTACCTATTTTCATTGGCCCCACCATGAGACTCGAGGTTCTTCATTGACCCATAGCCAACACTGGAGACACAATAGGGGAATCGTTTCCAATCTGATCCAACCACATCATGGCAAAACTCTAAGGGTGTGCAACACAGCAATACGGGGACGATAGCAATGAAAACCCCAAGGAATCCTCAAAATAGAATGGCTGCAGGGCATGGTACCTGAACAGAATGGACTGCAAAACATCCATGAATGTCAACAAACAGTCCTGGAACTATTTATAGACTTTTCTTTTGTGTTGCTGCTTGTTGTTTTGTTCTTTGAGTTTATTATTGTTTTTGTATGATTATCTAGATAAGGTAGACATGATAAACAATTCAGGGGGGGAAACAATGGGGCCAATGGTTCTGGGGGTACATGGGATAGGGGGAGGCAGGGGAAAGGAAAGGGGGGATCCAACAAACCCAGAGACAAAGAAACAATAAGTGATCTAATATCTATGGTGAGGAGGATGTAGGATGTCTAGTGAGGTTTGAACAAGTGCAATATAATCAAGAGAAATTAATGAAAGCTAAAGGAAGGTTGAACATGATAGTGAGACAAGAGGAAAGTAAAAGGCAAGAGAGGAAAGTACTATGAAACAAAGGACATTTATGGATGTTTAAATATAGGCTTTTACATATATGTAAATATATCATATATAATGATAGGGAAATATATAATATATATATATAATAGTAGAAGACCATAATTGATCCTATACTCAAGTACTCCCTCGATGCAAGAACACTTTGCTCTAATAATTCAGAATTCTATGATGCTTACCTTCCCTACACAATTATTGAAGACAGAATGGCTGCATAAGGAAATGTGATGAAGAAAACTGATGGTACCTGGCTATCAAAAGATATAACACCTGGTGTCTTAAGGCTTGAAGATAAACAAGCAGTCATCTAGCTGAGAAGCAGCAAAGATCACATGAAAGAAAAAGAACAGCCTATGTGATCATGTGGTGTAAATGGGATTAGATATCATGCATCAAAGACTCAGAAAAAACAACCATATCAATGTGAACAACAGGGAGAGCAGAATGGCGACCCAAATCCATCTGTAGACAACTGGACATCCCCTTACAGAAAGCTCAAAAGGAAGAGAAGAGATAGTCAAGGTACAGTATAACACCGATAAAACATACAATTTTCTGCTAGTTCTTTATTGCATTCTCTTCTCCACTATCATGACCCCAATTCTACCTCATAAATCCAGCTAAACCAAAACATCTATTCTGGTACAGATAAGAGCTCTCAACACATGGAACCCAGGATAGATAAACCCCTAATGACCAACAATGAAAGTAGTGAAACTAGGAGGGTAGGAGGTTGGTGGAAGGACAAAGGGGAAATAATCACAATGATTGACATAAAATGCCCCACCCCCACCCCCAGGGGAATGAATAATCAAAATGCAGGTAAAGGGAAAGAAGAGAATACTTAAGATATGAAAATAGTATTAATTTAAAATTTTTCAAGGGTTCATGATGGAGGGAGGGTGGGGAGTGGAAGGGAGAAAAATGAGGCGCTGATGCCAAGGGCTCAAGTTGAAAGTAAATACTTTGAAAATGATGATGGTAACATATTTACAAATTTGCTTGACACAATGTATGGGTGGGTGGATTGTGGTAAGAGCCCTCAATAAAATGATTTTTATTTAAGTTATAGTGTGTTAGTCTGGGTAGACTAGAGGAACAAATTCAAGGACATGCATATCAACATAAGGAAAAGGTTTATATATAACAGAAATAGGACATTAAGAAAGCATCCCAATCCAGTCCAGTACAAAGTCATAAGTCTGATATTAACCCATATGCCCGATATGGGTCTATAAAGTCTTCTTCTGACTCACGAACTCACAGATCAGCGGGTACAGAGTCCTGGCCCTGGCAGGGGTCTCCCCATGGCTCCTCACTTCCAGGGCTCAGGGTTCATCAACAACAGAAGTAACTCGGCGCTGGCAGAGGTCTCCATGTGACCTCCCCAGCTTCAGAGGTCTGGCTCCATCAGGGCAAAGCCATGTGGTCTCTCTGACAGCTCCTTCAGCTTCTCGGAGGCTGCAGCTTGTCTTTTCCGTGATTCATCTTCTCTAAGACTAACTCCCAACAACTGGGGAAGATAGCTTCTCAACTCCACGGGGGAAATATCGCGAGATTTCCCAGGAGTCTCAGGAGAAACCATGCCCACATAGAGGCCTCATTGGCTACTCAATGGCTGTCTCCAGATTAACAGGCTAGATCCCTCCCTACATTTCAATCATAAAATTAACATAAGCACACGACTGCCACATATAGCATCTGGGGTCTTAAAGGCTTGATGTTAAAAAAGCAACCATCTAGCAGGAAAACATCAAAGCACACATGGAAGAAGCATACCAGCCTGTGTGATCATGAGGAAATAGGTATCAGTTGTTCAAAAATAAGCAGTCAAATTAATGTGAAAAACTGTGTACAAGATGTAGACCAAAAGCCCACCTGTAAGATAACTGAACATTCCCTCCCAGAAAGGCCACATGGCAGGGATGATATATGCAATATTCATTATACCATTGAGGAAACACGTAAATATCCTCTAGTTGTTTAATATTTCCTCCACTTACTATTATGGTCTTTGTTTTACCTCATTAATCTTGTGATACCTTCCTGTGTGCTTTTGTGTAATTAAAATCATTCGATGCATGAATTCCAAGATAAATAAGCCCTTGAGAAATAGTGTTTGAAAGAGAGGGCCAGGGGAGAAAAGGGTGAACTAATAAGGGTACTATGTAACCCCACTCAAGGGGATCAGATAACAGAATGGTAGATGAACTTGGGGTGTTATAAGATATACCAAAATAAATTTAAAAAGTACATGAATAATAACAATAAAAATTCTTAAAGAATTTTTGTGGTTCCTTTGGACAGAAATTCAGAATTTGCCTAGCACACATGCTGTTCATAGCATAGGTTCAGGTCACTTTGGATACAGTCGAGAAGAAAGACTAAGATTTTATTAGATAATAAATGAGTAGAAAATGTAATGGTCTGCTTCTAAATGAAGCATGGTAACTTAGACTAAACAAGGCAATGGATATGAAGAAAATAGGGTACCTTCAAAGAAGCATCTGCAGGGGTAGAACATGAAGAATGTGGACAAAGTGGCACCCGCCATCATAGGACAGTCTGCCTGAGTTCTGTGCCCCTCCACAGGCGGGGCTTCGAACTGTGTATAGTCTGTCTGCTTCAGTCCATTGATTTCAGTTGCAAGAGTCTAGCTGGGATGCCTTAAGAAAGAAAGCCACAGAGAAACTGAACCTGAAGCTGACCATTTTTCTTTTGGAAATAAATAACTCCTCAGAGTTTGGCAAATTTTATAATTAAAATCAAATACTGCTGTAGAGATAAGATACTCAGAATATTTCTTAGAGCCCCAATGACCTTGGAACTCACCTCATATTAATTGGGAAGGTGATGATGAAACAAGATTTTTGAAGTAATGGCTAAACCCACTTTTATCTGGTTTTATTTTAATATGAATGAAATAGTATGTTAGTCCCCTGGAAATCAGGCATCTGAAAGCAATACACTTTTGAATTATTGCATTAAGTTCTTGTAAATCTCTTTTCAGCCTTCTATTTGAGTGATTCATAGGTGCAAAATGGAAGGGCTTGCTTACAGTAAATGGAGGAAGGTATCCATAATCCAAATGGACATAGGCAAAAAGAATTAAATCATTGCAGACAAACAGAATAGACAAGATCTGAATGGGTTAAGAAAGGTTAATCAAAGTGTATTCCCTATTCAGAAAAGAAGGTGAAGTATAGAATAATTGATAGCCTTGGGAGAAATACAAAAGCTCTGAGTAAAAGAAACACACCATACACACACAACCTAAAGAGAACAAGTTAGGGAAAAAATAAGGAAATCCAGGTGCAACAGTCTTAAGAAAAGGTTTTTGTAACAAAGGCAAAGTCATGTAGCGCAAGATTGTATTTTGGGAGTTTTAATTTTCTTCTCAGTCACTCCAAGAGCTTTCTTGTCTCCCTTCCTCAAGTCTCTCTTTATCTGTTTCTTCTACTTGAACAACATTGGAATAACCTTGATCTCGTGCGTTGATTTCTAAATGTGTTTTCAAAGTAGGTTCATCTTCACCACATAGCGAGCGGTTTATCTGCTTTTTGCCAGACAAGCTGTTTGATCAAGTCATTTAATATCATATATTTGGGATATGGGCACTATGAGTTGCTGAGATCAAGGAGAGCTTTGCGCTTGAAATGAGTATGCAGTTGTTGACTGACCTCTAGAAAAATTCAGTGTCCTATTTTCTTTGGAAGTTAGATGGGAGCATGCTTTATATACCTATGCATAGAGCTGTGAATATATATGTGTATTACATATATATTACTCCCAAATTATTCTAACAGTTTCCATGCTAGCCACAAAAACAAATGCTCAAATTGCAAAATAGCATATGCAAAAATTATATGTGCATTGAAATCACACTAGCTACAAACATATTCTAGCCAAATAAGTTTCTAAAAAAGAAAGAAAGAAATAGGTTAATTTTAGTGACTTTATGCAACAAAAATGCTATCTACAGAAACATTATATTAGCATATGAAAGTCTAAGAAAGCGATGTGATAGCCTATGTAACTTCATTCAGTGACTCTGGAAAAGCTCCTCTAAACTTAGTGAATGTGCTATGTTATATAATGGGACGTAAATGGCAAAATCCACGTGATTCATCTTTTGTGATTTTAAAGAACCATACCTAATTACGACAATAACAGGAAGCAAGCAAAGAGACATGCTGTTGTAACTAATGTACAGGCAGATTTTTCATCTGAGTTCTGAAAAGGATGATGATGGTAGACTGGCAATATCTAGAATGATGGTGTTATTTATCATCAAATTTATATCATTGGCTATAACCTATGTCAACATACAGTGATAGTTAATGCATCCTTTAAAGAAGCTATCACAAAAAAATATTTGAAAAGAAATAAAAATGTAACAACCAGATTTCAGGGAGGGATTTTTATTCCAGCCCCCTTTCTCTGCTTCCCAATAAGACCCCATCAAAATTCTCTCTAAACTCCCTAATCCCCTTAGCCTTGTAGTCTGAAATTGAAAATTCCATTTTCTGGGGAGCAGGTATCTCACAGCTTTCTCTTCACTAAGTTATCTTGCTTTTCTACATAAAGAGGCCAAGCCTGACATTGGGAAACTTGATCCAGGTGGTTTAAGCACCTATAAAAGCACCTTGCATCACTGGCTTTCTTGAACAACTGCTCCAGCAAATCATTAGCTGGGACAAAACTAAATGAAAACTTTAGCATCCCAACACCAAATCAAAGTACTAAAATCCCAGAATCTGAAGGCGTTAACTTTTGGGAGGGTTTATCAAATATATCTTAGAGAGAAATACGATGTCACAAAAGCAGAGTAACATGATTGCCACATTAGTTTCCTTCAAAATGAAAGATTTTAGTTTTCCAAGTACTTTTTTATTTCAGTATTCATGGAGCTGAAAATAATTAAATTCCTTATGAGACAGTTTTAATAATTATCATCTTAATTTTACCATTCAGGAATGCTTAAAAGTAGGACTTAAAATTTCATAAAAATAAAACAATGCATAACCCATTTCCATCAGCATAATGAAACATGCTGGATATACTTTTCCAAAAGTATTTTATATTTCAAATCTAGCCATAAATGTGATCAACTCTTCGCTCACTTCCATGATGGTAGAATAGCTGTGTTTATAGACTTTGAATCCTGAAGCTAAATGATCATTTATGAAGCATCTGATAAATTGTAACTAGTAGGTGGCAGCGCTACCAAGGTATGTGGGCACTGAGTTTGAGAAGGACATTGTGATTGGTGAAGAATATTTAATGTACTATAAATTGCCAAAATAATGGGGAAAAGAAGGTCTAGGGGAAATAAGAGTAGAATGTGGTTTATTTTGGATAGAAGACACCAGGAAAGACTACTCTCTCAAAGGGGGAATATTATTTTTTAAAGTAGATATGGCTAAAAAAATGAAGGAGACAGCACAAAATACCTGCAAAAACAAACTCAACCATATCAAATCATGAAGAAGGTGCAAGACAAGGCAATATTTCATTATTTTCTCCATAAACTCACCATGATTTCAAAGCATCATTTAGTGGCCTCTGCCCATGAAAAAGGGCATCACTAAGAAAAAGGAAGAATGATTTTATATTCTGGCTAAAGAGACCAAGACAAGGTAATCCCCAGAACAGCAATTAGTACATTGTTGAGTAGACAGCAAGCACTCACTAAGTAAGTCCTATCATGGCCAACTGCTCCATGGAAGATAGTCAAAACTCTCTACACACGTAAACAGTTCCAGTCTTAGAACTTATTGCAGTTCTATTCTGTTCTGGGTCTCTACGAATCCAAATTGACTCCACGGCAGTAAGTTTGATCATCTCTAACAACATCATCATCTACAGCCACTTCTCTTTTCTTGGTTACAATCTGAGGGAAAGGAGCATAGTCAGGTGGGAGTTCTTCTGACAATAAATAGCGTGCTTTATGTGTAATCACTAATCATTTTAATCATGATACTTTGATTTTTGTAGTCAATCTAAACAATTACCCCACAATTCAATGTCACATCGTTAACTACTTCACAAAACATAGCGTCCTAGTGTTGCGTTTAAATAAATGTGTGTGGAGTCTAAGTTTTTGGGTATTCTGTTTTTGTTTTGTTTACCTTGCAGACAATGAAATCAGACCTCTCTTTGGATCGAGAATGAGAGAAGAGTTAACTAGCCCACTCACATATTCTCTTTGCATTCCCGGATGCTTTGTGTGAAAAAGAAACTTAATTATGACATTTCAATATTGAAATAAAATTAGTTTGGATTTTATTCCTCACTCTTGAGAGGAAATTATGCTCCATTTTTAACTGTGCAAGACAACTGTCGATTCATCTGTGGAGTGATAAGCAGTGCTATTTTTATGAACTGTTCAGGGCTTCTCTTCTTGTGGATACAACTTGGCATTCAAATTCCTGTTTGCAGAAGCTTTTGTGGATACCTCGCTTGCCACTATTACAACCCTGCCAACCACTCATGTCAGTTATCTCTCTTTAGCAAAAACCACCACCAACAACAAAAACACGGCCAGCAAGCATTTCTGACTCATGGCAATCCTGGGAGTTACAGACTAGAACGGATCCATTGAGTTTTCCTGGCTGCAAGCTTCATAGGAAAAGGTTGCCAGGGTTTTGTTCCACTGATTGCTTGAGTGGGTTCAAACCAACAATCTTTAGGTTGGGTTTAAAGTGCCAAGGGTTAGATTAGCAGTTAATCACACAGTGTCATTTATAATGACATATTTTACTTATGTCCGACTTCTGCACCTACCTCTAAAGGACCAAAATAATAATGTTAAAAATTATCTCCTCCAGCTTTGGCTAATTATTTTAAATTCTAAATATATTCTGTGGAATTTCACAACTTTCCTAGAATGCATAGAGTGTATTAATGTATTTTTTAATATATTAGTAAGTTTTAAAAAATCATGTAATGAATTAAATATTAAAGACCATCAAGCCAATGCAGTTTCCCTGCTCTCTAAATGCCCCTGGCAAGGATTTAATTTCGATTTAATAAAAGAGTTATTATATTATTTATTTGATTATAAATATGCTAATGGAAATGCTATGCTATAAATACTTCTGTTAATTAAATACTCGCTGACTTATGGAAGTTTATTTAGGTGCAGCTAGCAGTTTATTAAGATGCATGAGTTGAAACTCAATAAGTATATTCTCAATAATCCATTGATATTTAATAGGTAATAAGCACACTATACTTAAGCTAGTACATTTAGATGTATACTCTCTATTGAATGCTAGCTTAAAGCTAATTGTTGGTAGCATATTTACTAAGCTTCAACTGTTTAAGAGATATTTATCTTAATAAAAAAGGTAGTTATGCCCCAATAGATATTCATAATAATAAGTTGATATTTAATTAACATATAATAACTCCCTCATTAAACCTAAATTAAATCCTTATTTCAGATACTCAATTCAAAGTGCAACTGAAAATATTGCTACAGAAAATTTCAAGGCCTGCCCTGCATTACTTTCTCAAAGTAGGAGAGGCTAGCCACCTATGATGGAATTGCTTGCGGGTTGTTTTGCATTCACCAGAAGCCCTGGTGACATAAGGGTTACAGCATTCACCTGGTAGCCAAAAGGTGAGTTGTTCAAATCCACTAGTCACTCTGGCAAACAGCTGTGGCAGTTTCCTTCCTTAAAGATGCACAACCTTGAGAACCCTCTGGGTTAATTCTACTGTGACCTATGGGATCACTGTGTTTTAGGATGGAATTGAGGGCAGTGGAGACTTTTGGGGGGATTCACTGCCTTCTGGTGGCCATGGGAGCTACCCAACCTTGCTCCTGAAGAGCTGCTGCTGGATTTGAACCAAGCTATTGGGCCGCAGCCTGCACTCAACCACAATGCCACCAGGGTTCAGCCCCATCAGTGGAGATATTTAGCCCATAAATTTGTTTTGAAATAGGTGAAATGAATTATTTCTTTCAAATTAAATATGAAAACATTGATGCTCTTACTTAAGATAAAACTACTGATGGTAAAAATAGATCCACTCTCTTCATTTCTCCTCCAGAACCTCTCTCCACTATTTACTACCCAGTCCTAGCATGCTGATGCCTAAGAAATACATTACTGGAGTCCTTGTCTTCTGAATTCCAGTCATGTTTGGCCAGCAATTGGCACCAGAATGAAATCTGAGTGAACCTATAGAAAGAAGTTGGAGTGGTTGTCTTTGATGGTGATGATGGCTTTTTACAAACACCACAGATTTTATCAATCATTTCTTCCCATAGGTCCAGTTCTCATTATGTCATTATGTTCTTTAATGCTTTTATCCTTTCAGACAGTTGTGGGAGGCACCAAGGATGATGATAAAGTTTTCCATATTATGTTGTCATTACAGATGCAAATGTTGGTACTCTTCCTCATCTGCATGAAACAAGAGATAAAATTGAAAGCTATAGGGAAACAATTAGTCCCATGGACCAAAGACCCACACATACATCAGTATCACAACTCTGAGAACAAAAGGAATAACTGGTAGAAGATCCTGCTTTGAATGGGAGAGAATGTAGAACAAAATTCAAAATTCATAAAAGAAATCAGGCTGATCAGTAGAATAAAGACTGTTAAAACCCCCAAATTCTTAAAACCCCTATTCTTCCTTAAGGTCTGAAACCCTACCCAACATTGTGCTAGAATAATTAAGCATTTAAGATCAATAAGATTCTTTACCATAAAATAAGAGTTATCTCAAAGGTGACTCAACAGGAGATAGAAAACACAGACTTAGGGGTGGATTGTATGCTCACCCCTAGCCCTAACTCCAATCTAAGAACAATTCAGCCCTATGACATGACCCTGTTCAATATGTGCCCTCCTGAAGGAAACGCGGAGATATATAGTATAGCAAAGTGTGGTGAAGAAATTGTATGGTGCCTGATTATCAGAAAAAAAAATAGTGACTGGTATCTTAGAGGCTTGTTTTCTCATAAGCACTCATCTAAATGAGATGTCAGCTAAGCTTACATGGAAAAAAACACACCAACATTTGTGATCTGAGGAGTCGAAAAGATAGAATCCAAATCTGAAGGAGGAAATGGTATCAGAGCTTAAATTATGAAATTCTGGTTTGCAGAAGGCTATGGATGACAGTGAGAATCCATAATACATTTGCAGAATCTGCACATGGATTAAGCCTCTAATGATAGACCTCTGCCCGCAAGTGATGGATGGACATAACCTGGCTATAAGAAAGAGAATATTAAAAAGACAATAACAGTAGGTTAAAAAAAAAATTTGACTTGAATGGTTAGAAGCTTAACATTTGACCTTATTTTTGAAACATGTTAGCTTGATCTGGTCTTTAATATTTCTTTTTTTTATTCCCTTGATTGGAACTCTCTCTGTTGTATTTTTGTTAGTATTGGTAGCATCCTTAATGCTCTTTTATGTACATTTCCATATTTTTCAGCACATGAAACCCAGGCTGGGTAAATCTACAGACTATAATTAGAATAAAGGTTCCTGGTGCATTTGGTGGAGAGAGGGTGTGATGAAGAACCTACATATATTGAGTACAAGAAGGAAGAATATGCTTTGAAAATTATTTTGGTAACAATTGTACAACACTGCTTGAATTTACTGAACTATTGACTGGTACTATATCTGGATTATGTGCTCATGATTTTGGGGGAAAGAAAATGATCAAAAGGACAGCAAGTACCCCATGGCAAAGCTCAGAGGAAAGGAAAACAAGAAACAGTAGCAAAGGTGGGATAAGTGGTGGTACATTAAGGAAACCACAATATAGTTGAATAAAACTGTAAAAAAATGTTTGAATGCAAAACTGATGATCTGCTCAATAAACTTTCACATAATTTACAATAAAAAGTTTCAAAAATTAAGTAACTTTAGTTTTTGTCTTTTTACAAAGACCTATTCTAAGAGGTAACTGGTTTGAACACTGCTAGCAGTGTCAGGGAAGAAACGTTTGAAGAGCTGCTTCTATAAAGATTACAGTCACAAAAATCCTAAGAAGCTGTTCTACTCTGTAACACAAGAGGTTTTCATAAGTCAACTTGACAGCAACAAGACAGTTTTGTTAGTAGTTTTCTTTCTTTTCTTTTCTTTATTTTTTGTGTGGCATCAATGCCCTGGTGGGAGTAGGAAGCCCAGCCTTGCTCCTGGAGAGCTGCTGCTGGATTTGAACCATCAACTCTGTGGGCTGCAGTCCCCCACACAACCACTATGCCACCAGTGCTCAGTCCTAGTCGTTTTCTAAAGCATTGGTTTACAAAAATTTTGAAATGCTACAACCCTTTCCTGAAACAAAATCTAAAGCAATTAGAGAAAGATAAAATATCTTTTGTTGATGTAGCGTGTATTGATTCCATCCTGACCATGTGTAGATGGTACCCCAATAGTCTATTTCTAGGATCACATGAGATGTTGGGAGGTTGCCTCTTCAGAAGGCTCTATCCTCTGGCCACAGTGATTGATTAAAAAAATGACCCAAAGCAAGGCTCTTCCAAAATTTAATAAAAGGTGTTATTCTCTTCTGGGAAGATGAACTAAGAAGAGAACGGGTGCCAGTGGCCATCTTGGCTGTTGCACAGTGACAGTCACCATGAACATAAAGGCACCCATTGACAGATGAATCCCAAGCCCAAAGAAGTTTGATGGCATTCTTTGGACCCACACAGTTACCAGAACTGAAGACATCCTTTAGAGTTTCCACATAGGGGAGTCAATCTTTCCATTCTGCTTAAGCTAGTTTCAATTAGTATTCTGTCATTTACAATAAAATTAGACTTAGTTTCATCAGTTGCACTGTAGGAGAAAAATGAAGTCGTCTGCTCTTTTAATGACTTAAGTCTTGGGAATGCAGGTACTCTGTCCGATAGGGTCACTACGGGTTGGAATCAACTCTACGGCACTGAGTTTTGTTGGGTTGGAGCTATTCACTAAAATAGACTGTAGACCACACTTTGCTCATTTTTTTTATGAACTAATATGCCACATAATTCTAGCATCCCATGGGGCAATGATCTTGATCCACAAGACTCTGGGACTTCTTCCTGCAAGGTGTTTGCTTCTGTCCAAGAAGTTTTCATAATTGTTTCCCTGTATGCACCACCACGTTCATGGACATATTTGCAGCAAAGTCAAGTTGATACTTATGAAGACTTGGTACATCCTCAATTTAAAAAATACAAAAAAATAGGAAATATTTTCGGTGGAGTAGAAGTTCGAAAATATTTCCAACTTCCTAGTATATTCCAACTGTTAATGACAAATATAAGGTTTCAGTAATATAAGCCTTTATGGGAACAGATGTCATCTTTCTCTCACAAAGTGGCTGGTGTGTTTAAACCCAGAACCTTGAGGATACAGTCCAATGTTTAACCCTTAGTCTGGATTTCCATTCCTCCCTGATATGTGGATTAATATTACTGTACTTACATGCTCTTATTTGTAGAGATGCTGTGGGGATCAAATTGGTTTGTTTGTATGTATGTTTGTTTATATTGTGTCAAATCCTCATATTATATAAAACATAAAAATTTGGTCAATCATTTACAAAATTTCAATTCTAATTGTTTTGTATATATATATATATATATACACACACATATATATATATACACACACACACATATATATACCAACCTAAATATTTGGTACATAATATTCAAAACATAGATAATGCATTTAAAAATAGGTGCTATTTGTTCCTTTCCACTGGATCCCTGTAGTTAATGTTCTAAAAGCATTTTGTAGGCATTAAATAATTAGATTTCTAACAGCCCTATGACACAATGGTATTATAAAATGAATCCTTCTTGACAGTGATGTAGACCTGTATTTATTTTCTAGATTTTAAAAATTCACTTAAGGATACACTGGGCATTAAAAATCAATTTAAAATAAAATTAAGCTATTAATGTATCCTAAAGAGACCAATAGCAACATTAAGCTATGTTTATTCTTGGGCCAATGAGTGGGGAAGATAGGCAAACATCCAGGCACTTAGGATATAATGGCCTAAAACTTCCAATGAATATGAATAATGGGGGTTAGGGTGGGGACTTTAGTTTTCCAAATTGGCTTTCTCCAATAAAATCATGTATATGTTAGTCTAAATTCATTTGCCCAAATAAGATTAACTTAAAAAAATACACAACCACAGACCCAGTTGACATACAATAGATGTGGTAGAGTGAAATTTCTTAGTATAGGTCTACTGCTAGTGTCTCTGTAACTCTCACTAAATGGTTGAGTGGGGCTCTGCAAACAGGGTGTGCCCAACACCAATAGAGGGCCTGGATTAGTTTTGTACACAACCCCCTGACTATAAGGAGTATCCATCTTTGAAGCCAAAGCAGAGATAAGCCCCAAGGACCTTGGAAGAACATGTTCAAGATCATTAAAGTCAGTGGTGGAGACCAGCAAGACCAGGTGCACCAGAGATTTTGAAAAGAGACACCAAGGAGCAGCACTCAGCATTTGGGGTTCCTTCATCTCATATGGCCCGAGACTGCAGAACTGTGGGACAGAAGGACAACGAAGCTGTCTTTCTGGCCCATGGATGCAAAGGCTGGGGGACCATGACTGCAAGACTGAGAACTGGCTGACACATGGCGGAGAGACTGAGAACCAGAGACAGTCTTGGTTGCTGGATGTGGAAATCAATGGCTATATCCTTTTTGTTTGCTGTTGGAGGCTTGTCTGACCCCTTCTGCATGGCAATAGGGAAGCCAGAGGAAGTCAAAAGTGCCCACCCTCATGCTATTTATGTTACCATAGGCAACAGCAGTGTTCCAGTCGAGACATTTCATTTAGATGCCTTCTTTCTATCAGATCTTGACATTGTTCACAAGCTGAATTTCTAACTTGCAACCCAATTCCCTCAAGTGGTGGAAATATATTCTAAATAATTTGGGGGCTCCTAATCAACTTCAAATTCTCAGGATGGCCTGTCGGGCCTAAACATGAATGAGCCCAAGTTTCAGTCATAGCTTTTCCCTCTAACATCCTGAGTCAGAGAGAAAGCAAAATGAAACAAAATAGTTATTAGTGTCTTCTAGCTTTTGTTGACTTAACCAATCCTTCTCAAATAATAAATAAATAAAATTCACACAATGCATTTTAATGTAGATTCTATTTAGATTGGAATGTTTTCTGCTATATTAAAGATATTTATTTTGGGGAAAAATAACTCACAATTGAAATATACCATTATGCATTAGCAATTATTAAACAGAGTAGAATAAGCAACACCAAAGATAACTGGAGGTTATGATTTGAGATCGATACTTGCATGGTCTATTAATAAAAATTTTATTTTTGTTTAGTCTCAAGATCTCATATATGTATATGAAATTACATAAAGATAGCATATACATGTGTATTTATATTCTTTACAGTAAAAATAGACTCACCTCAATTATACAAGTATAGAAAAATCATAGCATACATCATAAGATATTTTGATCTAGTTCAAATTTTATACCTATAGGCATATTTGTCACTATGTGACTTGAAATGATGAACATCAGAAAAATTAGTCAATTATTTTCTTTACTTACTATATACATGAGTATCTAGTAGTCATGTTAGATACATACACTCTGAAAATATTAAGTATGTATTTTTTCTGGGTTAAAATTTTGGCTTTTTCTCTCTGACTTTATTGTACTTAAAACTCAGTACTCCATTTATTCATATATGGAGGTGTTAACAGAGTCTAACTCATGAAAAAGGACTTAGATATATGCCTTGAAAGTCCCAAATAAACAACGGACCACAATCACTACCTAGAATAGTTATTCTTCTGGAAACCCCACCCCTTCTCTTACTCGGTTAACTCCTTCTAAAATCTTCCATTTCTTGGCAAATGTCACACATAAATGATTAAATTATTCCTCACAATAGTGTTAGGTAAAGCCATCTTTTAAATCAACATTTTGCAAGGTTGATGTGACTATAAAACGTAATGAATGAATTTGTTAATAAAATTCCCAATTGTTGCCAATTTAGTTTTTTCCCCCTTTCTCTAACTTAGAAGTTTCCTTTACTTGGCCACAAAAATCAATCAATAAGTATTGTCATATTCCCACATGGCTTAACTACTATGGCTATTTATAACACCACAGTAGCTGTTTTTCTCTGCTTTCTGGAGCATGTAACCATGTGAGTACTCAAGAAGGAATCAATATACCTTAATGGCAATTAAAAAAATTTGGGGCCACAAACTAGGACCAATTAATGTGCTCTGGGGTCATAATTCCAAGAAGGTTATTACCAAAAGAAAGTAAAACTACATAGAATCTCCCCATGGGGTGTATACTGGAGATTGCAATTGCTAAGAGGGGTGCAAAGGGGGATGTCCGCACTTGAACTGTCATCTAAATCCCCATGGAAACTGCCTTTGGGGGTGAGGTTGTGTGTGTGTAAGAAATAGCATAAAACCAAAGAAAATATAAATCAGTGTGATGTGGTAAATTCAGGATCCATTATTATAGCTTTAATGTGTGGGAATTTGAGGTTAAATTTAGATTCGTCAAATAGTCATTTAACAAGATAGCCATGTGTCTCCTGGAAGAGTGCTAGAGAGGCAGAAATGCAAGATGCTCACAAATTTGCTGTAAATATATAATGATGCTTGCATGCTAGAATAACACAAGTTATTTACAAGTTAGCTAAGTAAAGTTTCCAGGATAAAAATATAGTAATTACAGAGAAAACAAGGGGGAACCAATAATAGTTGAAGTTAATTTCAAAGAAAGCCAGAAACTACCAAGTAGAAAGAAAATATATTATTCTATGGAATAATCTATGACCTAGATAATTTTTATTTTTCTTTATATGATTTTCTAAAGTATCCCCCATAAGTACCTCTTCTCTATAAAAGTCTCATGAACATCTACTGATGATACCCACATGGAAGTGTTAGGTAAATACAAGTAGTCAAATTAAGCCAATTTTGGATATATAAAGAAAGTTGCCAAGTCATTTTGCTTGAAGAACATAATATTTTGCTGCATGAATAATCATGAGAATTGTAGGTGTTCTGATAATTGTATCTTATACCATAAAACTGGATTATCTGAAAATATGGAACTGTGACTCTTTTAGTCAGCTGTACCATGTCCATTGAGGAGACATAGCGAATAATTCTGCAATGGAAATAGAATAAATGAAAAACCATACATTGAGTGAAGGTGACCAAGGGAGGGTGAAGAGAAAGACAGAAAGGGACATCCAAAATAACATTTCACAGTTGCTATTTTAGGTCAGTTCACCCCAAATTTGAACTATATTCAGACTCTCGAATTCCAAAATAATCCCTTTTATCCTTCTTTGTTCAAAACCCTGACTTATTACTTAAAAGAAGGTAATATTGATGTCCAATATTGTGAGTTCATAGTACATATGATTATAAGACTGAACTGCATTTCTCATTGACTCAAGATCAGGAGAAGTCATCTTTAAACCGTTCTTACATAAACACATTCATAAATTTAGCAATAGTTGAAAAAGCAGGTCCCATTCCTTGGTAGAGTGATTCATAAGTTACACTCACATAAGAACACTTAGGGTAATCACAGCTATGTGAGAATGTAGTCAATTCACTAGGATATGACAACGTCTTTGTGCTAAAAAGTACAAATTTGCTTTGTGTAGTAAACTGCCGGATCGGAGGAATGTCAGCCTCACTTGTGTGTGGAATCTCCTCCCCATGCAAGTACTACAAAATTAGTTATGGTGACAATAGCTGGCTTGGTCATTTCCATTTTCAATCATTGGGCACCAATGAAAAGAGATGATATGGCTACTGACTCTGACCACATGCTCCATTTAAATTGTCCCTAGTAATGTTCTTACACTAGCTTTGAATCGTACATGATTCAAATGATCAAGATGTTTAGACCTAAAGTCTAAACTTAGGTGTAACTCCCAACCATATGCCTCATTCTCAAGGTGATACTAATGCATGGCCATGTACTTCTGTTCTCCTGTGTGTTCTCTCCTCCCAACAGCTTGAGTGAATTATTTTCTTTAGTCGGCTAGCCATTTCTTAATCCTGTGTCTTCCAAAATACTCTATCTTCACCCAACCTTGTTTGTGTTTCAATGCACTTTGTTCTGTTGAAAAGTGTTCTGGAATCAGAAGTCCTACATGATTCTTTTTTTCAGAATTGCAACATCCGGACTCTTGGAGTTTCAAACACAGGACTTGTTATCAGCTTGAAAATGGAAGAAAAAAAGGAAATAGTGCCAGGTCAGACATTTTTGTAGTCAGCAGCTCAATGCTATCAAGTTGATTCTAGCTCATAGCAATCTGGAAAGAAATGTACAAAGTATGGTTTTTTCTCGTGCCATCATCGCAATCAATTCTTTGTTTCAGATCATTGTTAGGGGAACTCTGTCAATGCATCTTCTTGAAGGTTTTCTTCTTTTCTCAGTGACCTTATATTTTACCAAATCCTCCAAGGCTTCTTTTTCTTATGAAAAAGCAAGGATATTACTTTGAGGACCAAGGTGTGCCTTTTCCAAACCATCGTATTTTCAATATGAATGTGAGCATTGGGCATTGAACATGGAAGAAGACAGAAGAAAAGAAATGTTTGAATTGTGGTGCTGGCAAAGAATATCAAGAATACGAGGCACTGTCAAATGGACAAATAAGTCTGTCTTGGGAGAAGGACAGCCAGAATGTTCCTTAGAGGCACAAATGGCAAGACTTTGTATCATCTACATTGGACATATAATCAGAAGAGACCAGACCCTGGGTAAGAACATCATGCTTGGCAAAGTGGAGGGGTAGGAAGAAAGAGAAAGACTCTCAACAAGATGGATTGACACAGTGGCTGTAATACACCAGGCAGTGTTTCATTCTGTTATGTATAGGGTCTTTTTCAGTTGGAACTAATTAGATGGCTCCTAATAACAACAATATCATCAAGACTGGTTCCTCCTGAGATGTTCAATGTGCATGAGACAATATCTTACCATCCTTGATTCTAAGGAATAATTTGGCTGAACACACTTCTTCCATGACAACTCTGTTCATTTGTCTGCCAGTCCATGGTATATACAATGTTCTTCACCCATACTCTAATTCAAAGGCAGCAATTCTTCCTTATTTAGTGCCCAATGTTCCCATGCAAATTAAGCAATTAAAGACAGCTTGAGTCAGGTGTACTGTAATCCTTAAAGTGACATCTTTGTTTTATTTAGCACTTCAAATAAGTATTTTACAGCAGATTTTACAATACAACATGCCCTTCGGTTTCTTCACTGTTGGATTCTAGGAAAACTTTCTCCTTGGCAGCATCAATGGTTTCTCTGTTTACCATGACATTTCTCATTGATTCAGTGGTGAGGACTTTTGTTTTCTTTATTTTGAAGTGCAATTCATGCTGAAGTCTGTAGTCTTTGATCAATATCAGTAAGTACTTCAAACTCTTTTTTCTTTCAGCAAAAAGTGATATCATCTGAGTACTGCAAGTTGTTAATGAGTCTTCCTCAAATGCTGATGTGTATTTCCACTTCATATAGTCCAATGACTATTTGCTCATCATACAGATTGAAAAGGTGTAGTGAAAGAATACAACCTTAATGCACACCCTCATGATTTTAAACAAAAACGTAACCCCTTGTTCATTTGAAATTACTGCTTCTTGATTTACACACGTTCCCAATGAGCATATTAAGTATGCTGGAATTTGTATCTTCACATCGTTATCCACAATGTGTTATGATCCATATGCGTGAATGACTTTCCAAAGTCAAAAATTCAAAGTGAATGAAATCTGAATGTTACTTTCTGTAAATATCTATCAGACAACAACAAAGGTATCCTTAGTTCTCTTAGGTATCCTTTTCTCTTCTGAATTAAGTTTAATTTCTGACAACCTTCTTTCAATATACTGCTGTCACCATTTAAAAAGTATCCCAGCAAAATTGTATTTGTTTGTGATGTTAACATATTGTTTGATAATTTTCACTTTATGTTGTGTCATATTTTTGAAATGGGCACAAAAATATTTCTTCCAAGCTGTTGGGCAGATAGGTAGCTATTCTTCAAATTTCTTTGCATAGACAAATGTGTGCTTCTAGTACCTCATCTACCAATTCCTGAATCTTGATTTTTGTCAATACATTTAGTGCAGCTTGGATTTCTTTCAATAGTGTCAGTTCTTGATCATGTGTCAGTTCCTGAAATAGTGGCATATCTATTAATACTTTAAAAAATTTGATTATTTTTAGAAGTATCTCCAACACACAAATCACATACCATTTATTCGGACAGTTCAATCATATTCATTAAAGTGTTGCAAGCATCAACATAACTAATTCAGGCTTTTTGTTCTTCATTGTACCCATTGTTGTTAGCTCCCCAATTCCTCCTAGCCCAGCTATAATGTCACTTTGAATCTACTGAATCTATTTAGGTTTATCTAAACTGAGTTTCATATACAGAAAATCATACAAAATCAAGACAGAATACAAATGTACCAACAAAGACACCTCACTCAGTAACAAAGTAGAAAATAGTAACTGGAGTAAATATACATTTGGTCAAGAGGGAGATGAATGACAAAGTGTCACATATTGAACTAACTACAATTGCAGTAATCCATTCTGCATTGTACTCTGTTTTGTCTATTCATTCTTTTTGACAAAATGAATTGGAAACTTGCGTAGAGTAGCAAAAGTTAATGTAAACAAATATGAAATAATGGTGCTAAATAAGACACTGTAAAGTAGGAGGGAGCTTTAATGGAAAGTCATGGGATTAGAAATAAGCACTGTACAAAGTTGAAGAGACTTATGAGGAAAAAAGAAATGGGCTTTCCCCCAAGATGGTGGCCAGAGAGGAAGCTCACGCCCGGAGCTCCTGGAAATCAGTGAGTTGGGGAGACACGGGGAAGGGTGGGGCTCTCGAATTGGGTTTTGTGACTCCAGGAACGCTCAGAACCCTCCTCTGAACCAGGATCAGGCGCAACCCACACGCCTGTGCTCCCCACAGATGCTGGCACAGACGCTGCCGATTCTGTGTGCCAGAGGAATCCAGGGCGACCGCTGCGTGACCATGAGATCAAGGACCCACAGTTAATCAGCGCCCGCGCACAATTGCTAACCAGTCCGTCCCACCCCAAGGTGCCCACGGTGCCCAGGGGATACTCAATGCAGACCTGCACCTCTTGCTCCCTACTCCCAAGGACTCGTGTGTCCCCAGCGGAATGGTGAGCCAGCCCCTCCCCTACCCAAGAGGCCTGCGCCCAGATGCACTTTAAGGACACCACCACTGCCCAGGATAAGATCAACCCAACCCATCAACCAGGATAAGATCAACCCAAGCCTGCCCACCTGGGCCACACTTTTTAACAGGAGCAAAAGGAACGCCTGCACTCACCACAGATGCTGCCCGTACAGGGCTCCTGCCCCACAACCCGCAGCAGAGAGGTCCACATTACATTGTCCACTGAGTAAACAGACAGTCAGTCCTCCCCACCCCAGGGTGCTAGAGGATTTTTTCCCACCTATCTGTGGCAAGTGCCCCTAGTCAGGAACAGATCACCCAACTCCCAACCCACCCTCTAAACCCACTCCCCTAACCAGCCAACAAGCTCAATCAGATCTACAAGGCCCAGCTGCAAACAGTTCCTGAGAAAAGCTATAATATAAGACCAGCCTCCTAAAAAAAGACAACAGGACCACAAAACACCAAGGAAAATGCCACCTAATTCGAATAAATCAAACAAAAAACAGCTAACCGCTTCCACAGTATCAAGAAAAGAGAAACTAAATCCGATGCAAGAAGATCAGCTGGACCTAACCGCAGTCATAGAAAATGAGGAGATTGATCAACCACAGAAAGAAATCTTCACGATGTTACTAACACATATACAGCTCTTAAGTGACGCATTAAAGAAGAAAGAAGAATTGATACAGGAGATAAAGTCCACGCACCAAAGGGAAATCCAAGAACTACAGAGTGAGCTAACAAAAACTAATAGTAAGCGCTCAGATTTTGGCCAGAGAATGGAGGAGGCAGAAAACAGGACAAGTGACCTAGAGGACTCGCAAGTAGAAATTAATAAATGTCAGAAAAAAATCTAACAAGTCTATGAGAGAAGCAGAAGAAAATATTAGAAGCCTGGCTGATACTATGAAAAGAAACAACATTAGAATTATCAGTATGCCAGAGGATGAGGCATCAAGAAAACCAACATCCAAAATAGTGAGGGAATGCGTAGAGAAAAACTTCTGTTGCTTAATGAATGAAAACCATATAACCATAAATGAGGCCAAAAGAACACCAGCTAGAATAAACCCCTAGAAGAAAATACCAAGACATATAGTTGTTAAACTATCCAATTACGAGGAAAAAGAGAAAATTATGAGAGCAGCTATGGAAAAATGGGCAATCACAAATAAAGGCAAACCAATAAGATGTGTGCTTGGACCTATCAATGGAAACTATGAAGAAGAGGAGAGAATGGAGCAGCATATTCTGAAAATTGCAGGAACACCATGCAAATCCAAGAATAGTCTATCCAACCAAATTATCTATCAAAATTGATGGAGAAGTAAGAGTCTTTTCAGACAAGAAAAATCTCAGAGAATATGCCAAAAGGAATCCAGCCCTACAAAAGATTCTCACCGACCCACTGGGAGAAGACCAACAACAATGACCTAACACACGCAGAATGAATCTACCCAGAAACAGTCAAAAGGATAACAGCCCCCAAGATAACTCTGGCTCAGAAATGAAAGAAAGGCAAGACTGAACCACAAACAGACATTGACACAACCCATAGAAATAGAAAAACATCCAATCCAAGAGCAATAAAATGACAACACAGAGTGCACAGATAGACGTAATAACCCTAAATATTAATAGATTGAACTCAGACCTTAAGAGACAGAAATTAATAGACTGGCTTAAGAAATGTTCCCCCTCAATTTGCTGCCTACAAGAGACACAACTTAAGATCACAGAAAAAAATATATTGAGAATCAAAGGCTGGAGAAAGATATACCAAGCAAACAGCAATTACAAAAAAAGCAGGGGTAGCAATCCTAATCTCACATAAAATTGACCTCAAAGTGCAAACCGTAAGAGACAAAGAAGGACACTATATAATGCTTAAGGGAAGGGTAGACAATGATCCAATAAGCATTTTAAATATATATATTCCCTGAATAAGAGAACCACAGAATATGTAAACCAGACACTTCATATGATGGAAAAATAAATTACAGCCTCAACAATTATAGTGGTTGACTTCAACACACCACTTTCTGAGAAAGACAGATCACAGGGAAAGAAACTCAACAAGGAGGCAAGAGATCTAAATACTACAATTAGACAGTTTGACTTGGTAGATATCTACAAGGTCTTTCATCAAAAGGAAAAGCATTTCACATTCTTCTCAGCCCCATATGGAAGTTATTCAAAGATAGTTCACATACTGGGACATAAGGAGAACCTACATAAATTTAAGCATATTGATACATACAGAACTTACGCTCAGACCACTCTGCAATAAGGTTGGAAATCAACAAAAGGAAGTTGAGGAGAACTAGAGAAAATAGTTGGAGAATGAATAATTCTCTATTGCAAAAGAGATGTGTACTGGCCCAGATCAGAGAGAAAATTTAAAAAATTTCTAGAAACCAATGAGAATGAAAGCATGACATACCAAAACGTATGGGACACAGCAAAGGCAGTCTTAAGAGGAAGTTTCATTGCAATACAGGCACACCTGAAAAAGGAAGAGCGTCTCATAACTGATACGTTGATACAGAATTTACAACAACTAGAGAAGAGTCAGCAGGATAATCCCACTAATAGCAAAAGAAAAGAAATAATAAAAATCAGGGCTGAGATTCAGGACAAGGAAAATAAGAAAACAATGGAAAAATTAACACTGCTAAAAGTTGGTTCATTGAATGAATTAACAAAATTGATAAACCATGGGCAGACTTAACTAAAGAAAGGAGAGAGAAAGTTTCAATAGCAAGAATAAGGGATGAAAGAGGGGATATCACAACTGATCCTAAAGAAATCAAAGAATAGTCACTTAGTACTACAAAAATCTATACTCTAATGAACTCAACAACTTGGAAGACATGGACAAATTCTTGGAAAAGCAATCTCTTCCTAGATTTTCTCCAATGGACGTCAAGAATCTTAACAGATCCATAACAATAGAAGAAATAGAAAAGGTTGGTTTTTCAGGGACTACCAACAAAAAAAATCACCTGGACCAGATGGCTACACAGGAGAATTCTACCAAGCATTTAAGGAAGAACTGACACCAACCCTACACAAGCTCTTCCAAAGCATAGAAAAAGATGGCAAACTCCCAAACCCCTTCTATGAAGCTAGTATAACACTGATACCCAAAGCAGGCAAGGATCCCACAAGAATTGAGAACTACAGACCAATATCCCTAATGAATATTGATGCAAAAATCCTTAATAAAATACTGGCCACTAGAATACAAAAGTATATAAAACAAATAATTCACCAAGACCAAGTGGGATTCATATCCGGAATGCAGGGGTGGTTCAACATACCAAAGACCATTAGTACCATTCACCATATTGACAGGAAAAAATATAAGAATAATATTGTAATATCCATAGATGCCGAAAAAGCATTTGACAATATTCAACACCAATTCATGTTTAAGACACTCAAGAAGATAGGTATAGAAGGAAAATTTCTCAAGAAAATACAAACAATATATGAAAAACCAATAGCCAATGTGATAGTCAATGGACAAAAGACAAACACAATCCCACGGAAGAAGGGGACCAGACAAGGATGTCCATTGTCCTCTCTATTGTTCAATATCGTACTGGAGGTTTTAGCCAACAGCATAAGGCAAAGAAAAGACATAATAGGTATACAACTGAGGAAGGGAGAGGTGAAATTATCATTATTTGCAGATTATATGATTATATATATGGAAAACCCCAAAAACTCCACAAAAGGATTACTGGAAACAATAGAGGAGTATGGGAGAGTGGCAGGATACAAGATCAACAATCAGAAATCAATTGGTCTGCTGTACACATCAGATAAGACCACAGAAGAGGAGATAAAAAAGAGGTACCCTTCACAATAGCCAAGCATAAATTGAAATATCTAGGGATATACCTGACAAAAAGAACAAAAGATCTATATGAGGAAAATTATAGAACACTATTACAAGAAACCAAGAATGACTTCAAGAAATGTAAAAATATCCCATGCTCGTGGATCGGAAGACTCAATGTAGTCAAGATGACATACCTACCCAAGGCACTATATAAATTTAATGCAATACCAATACAAGTACCATGCTCCTTCTTCAAAGAGATGGAAAAAAATGATTACCAACCTCATATGGAGAAGGAAGAAGCCCAGAATTAGTAGAGAACTCCTCAAGAAGAAGGATATCGTGGGAGGGCTTGCCTTACCTGACTTTCACACATACTATATAGCTACAGTGATCAAAACAGCATGGTATTGGCATAGTGACAGATACTCAGACCAATGGAAAAGAACTGAAAATCCAGAAATAAAAACACAAGCATACAGACAAGTGATCTTTGATAAGGGTCCCAAAAGTATCAAATGGGAAACAGATGCCCTTTTCAATAAGTGGTGCTTGAAAAAATGGATTATCTACCTGTAGAAAAATGATACTTACCTCACTCCATGCACTAGAATAAATTCAAGGTGGATTACAGACCTTGAAGTAAAACCCCAAACTATTAGGTCCATCAATGAGGAAATTGGGAACAACCTGAGAACACTGGCACAGGGACTACATAGGCTAACAGAAATAGGGAAGGACACAAACACAGAGGAGGCTAAAATAGACAAATGGGATATACTAAAGATAAAGCACCTGTGTACATTGAAAGAACTCACCAAGAGAGTAATAAGAGAGCAGACAGACTGGGCAAACATCTTTGGCAATGACAAATCAGATAAAGGCCTTATTACTAAAATCTATAATACCCTGATAGCTTCCAAAAAGAGCAAAACTAACTGCCCACTGAGGAGGTGGACAAAGGAATTAAACCGAAGTTTCACAGGGGCAGAAATCAGAGAAGCCAATGTATATATGAGAAAATGTTCCTGATCATTAGCCATAAGAGAAATGCAAATCAAAACAACAATGAGATACCACCTAACACCCTCAGGATAGCCCAATTCAAAAAGTCAGAAAGTAACAAATGCTGGAGAGGTTGTGGGGAGATAGGTTCACTTATACACTGCTGGTGGACCTGCAGGCAGGATGGAGTACAGCCACTATGGAGATCAATTTGGAGATATCTAAAACAGATGGAAATTTAAGTACCATACAACCCAGCAATTCCCCTGCTGGGCATATACTCAGAAGAGACAAGCAACAATCCATGACCAGAGATCTGTGCTCCAATGTTCATCTCAGCACAGTTCATTCACAATTGCCAAGAGTTGGAAGCAGTTCATATTCCTATCAACTGATGAATGGATTAAAAAGCTGTGGTACATACATACAATGGAGTACTATGCATCGCTGAAAAGCTTTGATGAACACATGAAGCACGTCACTGCATGGGAAGAACTGGAGGAAATTATGCTAAGTGAAGTTATCCAAGCACAAAAGGACATGTACAATATGAATCCACTGAGGCAAGCATATTAATAATTTTAAAATTGGAAAGGGGCATTAGGAAAAAGCTACTATATAGAGAAAATCCTGGGAGAAGGCCCAGGTAATATGGCAGAGGCCAGATCAAATCTAGGGCTACATATGGTAGCCAAATAGGGGGGAGGGGAAGGGGGGGCAGATGGTGATGTATAGAAAGGGAAGGGGACACTAAACCATCAAAGGGGAGCATATTGTTTATATCTCCACAGGGAAAGAGAGACCAAATTTATGCCCAGAGACCCAGGATGTGAATGCAGCATGACAACATGGAGTGGATAACCAGTGGAGGGACCTGAGAACACAACCCCAACCCCAACTATATGGGCAGCTACCTCTCTACCAGAGGAATTTGCCTTGGAGGCCAGCACTGAAGTTGAAGCTTGGGGAGTGAGATATGCCTGACCAGACCACATGAGAACAAATGAAAACGAAGGAAGAGAGAATGAAGGCCCACCGAGCCTTCAGGACGATATTCCCACTCAGACCAGCTAATGCACAAAGAGGACTATATGGCCGACCCCACTATGAAATATGGCTACCCTTGCTGACCAGGATGAAGAAGCAGGGTCAAGATTATACCCTGTCGTACACAACCACACCAATGCAAAGCACTAAGAGTGTGCAACAGAGCGTAGAGTCACAGATGGAGTGTCAAGGATGTACTTTGGGGCCAGGGTCTTGGCACCCTATCCAACTCAACCAGGGGTCACTCTAGGAGGTCAACTACAGACCTTGAACTTTATACAGGTTTTTATATTGCTATTATTTTTAATAATCTGTTACACACTGTATAGTACATTGAGGGGGTTTCTTGCTGTTGTTATCATTGTTTTATTTGCTTCAGTTGCTCCATTTTAGAAGACTTTTTTTGTACATAATGTTACCTCTGCAAGTCTATCTAGACAAGATAGACTGGACAAAGAGGTTGGAGACGAAAATGACAGGACTGATGGTTCCAGGGTTGGGGACATTTAAGAAGGGGAGGAGAAAGAAAGGTGGTGATGTCGACCAGCCCAGGAAAAAGGGAATAATAATTGATAAAAATTCAGGGACAAGTGGGTGAGAGAAGGCCAACAGGGTTTGATTAAGGCTAATGTAACAGAGAGAAAATACCAAAACCCAAATGGAGACTGAGCATCATAGTGGGACAAGAGGGAAGCAAATGGAAATAAAGGAAAGAACTGGGAGATAATGGGCACTTATAGAGGCTCAAATACAGGTATGTACATAGGGGCATATATTTATTAGTGAAAATGGGGAAGGAGATTAACGTGCATACTTATAGGGTTAGTAGTAAGACAACAGATGGGCATTCAACCTCCACTCAAGTACCTCCTTGGTTTAAGAACACTTTGTTCTATTAAATTAGTATTCCAAGATGCTCACCTTTCTGACATGATCACTGAAGACAAATGTGTGCATAAGCAAAGGTGGTGAACAAAGGTGATGGTGCCTGGCTACCAAAAGATATAGCATCTGGGGTCTTAAAGGCTTGAGTAAACAAGCACCCATTCAGCTGAGAAGCAATAAAGCCCACACGGAAGAAGCACACCAGCCTATGTGATCATGAGGTGGTGAAGGGATCCGGTGTCAGGCATCAATGAGCTAAAATTATATGATTATTAATGAGGGGGAGTACAAATTGGGACCCAAAGCCTATCAATAGGTGAGGTGACATCCTCATGCAGAGGGGTTACAAGGAGGAGATGAGCCAGTTAAGATACAGGGTAGTAGCAATGAAATATGCAACCTTCCTATAGTTCCCATGCTGCCTCCCACCCACTATCATGACCCCAATTCTACCACATAAATCGAGCTAGACCAGGAGATGCACAGTGAAGTTGGAAACATGGGAAACAGGATAGATGATCCATCAAGACTAGTAATAGGAATGGTAATACCAGGAGGGTGGGGGGATGGAGGAATAGAAAGGGAGAACCAACTTCAGGGATCACATGTAGCCTCCTCTCTGGGCCACAGACAACAGGGAAGTGAATGTTGGGACACATTGTACAGTGTACAGTATAAAAAAATAATAATTTGTTAATTACTAATGGTTCAAGGGGAAGGAGGGGTGGAAGGGTAATATAGGGATCTGATACTGGGGGCCTGGAGGGAGGGAGGATGTTTTGAGAGTGATAATGGCAATGGGTGTGTAAATGTGGCCTGCATACCATTGATGTTGGTATGGATTGTGATAGGTGTTGAATGGGCCCCCAATAAAATGATTCATTTAAAAAAAGGTGGGGGGAGGGGAAAGAGGAGCTTTTTTTTTTTTAAAGGAGTTAGTACCAAGGGCTCAAGTGGAAAATGTTTGGAAATGTATGTGGCAGCATGTGTGCAAATGTGCTTGATACAAATGATGTACTGAATGTTGTAATAGCTGTAAGAGCCCCCAATAAAATTATTAAAAAAAAACAGAACAAAAAGAGAAAAGAAAAGAAGAAATGGAGGTAAGAAATATAGGAGGGAGGTATTGATGTATTAAAAAGGGCAGGGCTTGACACTACATCATACTCAATTAGAAAACATATGCAAAATTCAGCAGACAGACCTGGGATTATTTATAGGTCTTTTTTCTTCTTCTCCTTCTTCTCCTTGTTCTCATTTTCCTCCTCCTTTTCCTCCTGCTCCTTCCTTCCCCTTCCCTTCGTTTTGTGTCTATCAATATAACATAGGCAAAATCAGCAATCCTGAGGAGAAGACAATGGGCCCAACAGTTCAGGAGACAAGGGAGAGGGAGAAGTGGGGGAAAGTCCGAAGTGAGCCACCAAACCCAGAAAAGGGTACAACCAAAGATCTACCATTCATGGAGAGGAGGGTGCCCATTGCCTGGTGGGTTTAATTAAGTGCAAGTAACAGAGGAATTACTGAGAATCAAGTGAAGGTTGAACATGGCAGTACAGGAGGGAAATAAATGGAAATAGAGGAAAGAACTAGGCGGCAAAAGACATTGATAGAGGTATAAAGATAGGCATGTAGATCTCTACATATATTTCATGTTAAGTATAAAAGTAGCTGATGGACATTGAACCTTTATTCAAGTGCTCCCTCAATGCAAGAATACTTATTTTCAATAACTTGACATCCTGTGATTCCCACATTCCTGACCTGATTGTTGAAATTAAAATAGGTGCATAAGCAAATGTGGTGAAAAATGCTGATGGTGTCCAGCTATTAGAATATATAGTGTTTGGGGTCTTAAAAGCTTGAAGTTAAACAAGGCAGTCAACTAGCTTGAAGCAACAAAGTCCACATAGAAGAAGTACATCAGCCTGTATGATCATGAGTTGTTGATGGGATCAGGTGTCAGGCATCAGATGATTCAAAATAAATAATCATATCTGTAGACAATAAGATATCCTCTCACAAAAGGAGTACTAGGAAAGGATGAGGCAGATCTGGTGCCATGTAGCACCAATGAAGCCAACAACATTCTTCTAGTTCGTTAATGCTTCCCCCCGACAATCATGACCCCAGTTCTAACTTGCACACCCAGTTAGACCAGAGCATGTACACTGGCGAGGTAAGAGTTGACATATGGAAATTGGAACAGATAGACCTCTCAGGAACAATAATTGAAGTAGCTATAACATGGGGGAAGGAGGGAGAGAGGTAGATAAAGGGGGGAACTAATCATAATGATCAATGTATAGCACACACACCCCCAACCAGGAGTCGAGCAAAAGAAATGTGGGTGAAGAGAGACAGTAGATGGTGTTATATATGAAAATAATAACAACTTATAATTTATCAAGGGCTCACAAAGGTGGGAGGGTGCGGGAGGAAGGGAAAAAGAAGAGTTGATAAAAAGGCTCAAGTAGAAAGAAAATGTTTTGAAAATGATGATGACAACATATGTGCAAATGTGCTTGATACCACTGATGTTTGGACTCTTATAAGAGATCCCAATAAAATGATTTACTAAATAATAAATAATTGATTTAAAATTTTTGTGGAGGGCTGAGCCTCAGTGGCATAGTGGTTGTGCGCGGGACTGCAGCCCACTGAGTAGGAGGTTCAAATTCAGCAGCAAACCTGGGCCTCCTACTTCTACCACCAGAGGGCAGTGATGCCCCCAAAACAAAAAACAAACAAAAAAATCTTTGTGGAAAACATTCTTTGTCTTTCAATTCCATTTTCCCATGAACATTTTGAAGTTTCTTTATATGATGGCAGACTGTGCAAAGATTTGGGATTAGAAAACCAAGACAGAAGATCTTACTCAACTTTTTTTAAGCTGGAAAAACTAAAGAAAATATTTAAGCCTCAAATTCCAAAAGTGAAGATGTGTTTGTGAAAAAAATTGAATGATGCAGAAAGTATCAAAATATGGAAGGAATATATTGAGTTTCATGATATAATGAGGGATAATACAGGAGATCTCTTGATGACATGTCATGGTTTTCAAGCAGATGCGTATTTGGGTCAGTTTTTAAACTCGCTACACATCGACAAATTAGCAGTGACCATATGCTTCACATTCTGTATCTTAAACTCCATTGACTAGCTTATTTTCTTGAAATACTGAAAACAGGGTTCGAATAGAAGCTATCTGAGCCTCGAGATATCATAAATCACACGCTAGGGTACAATAAAGCTTTTAAAGTACATATTTAAAAGAAAAATGCTGATTTGCTGATAAAATATTAATACTGTTACTCAAATTAAGTCACCAGATAGGAATGTAAAGTAGCCAAAGTTATTTTTATGTTTAGTCCAATAGCTTTAAGCTCTGCGAGAAAAATAGCAATGATGGCTACGTGAACAGCATGTATTTGAATTCTCAACTTTTGTCAAGACCTGTGTGTGGTTTCTTAGCAATTCGTTCATTGTTGAGGGCCTTGAAGTAAAATCAAAGGAGAGGTGGGAGCAGACATGAAGGAACCTGGCACTTAGTTTTCAGGGGACCAAAAGCAAATCCACAGACACACCTTGAGGCACGTTCCAGCCCAAGCTGGTTCCCAAAACACTCATTTCTCTCTCATAAGGCCTCATTTTATCATAATCTTCTAGTTGCCATAAGTAACTTAAGGCAAAAATTGCCTTAGATTAATATATTATTAGATGCTATATAAATCTTTAATGATATTCATCCTATATAAAGACAAAATTTTTCTTTTCCCATTTACAAGTGATGCATACAGTTTCATTGACTTTAAATTAATGATGTAATAAAAGCATGAATTATCAACAAATAAATTCATAAATGACATATATTGTTTTTTGCTTGGATAACTAATGGATAGTAAAATGTAGAACCAAATTGTACCATGCCTCATATCATCCAAAAAAATAAATTCTGTGTGACTTTCATTGGGGCTCCTTGAAAACTTCATCTTAAGGACACAAATGGTTTATCCTAATTGATTATTTTTAAATGTGTCTATCCATTAACTAATGTTATTTGCTTTACATCAACAAATTTGTGTGTGGAAACTGTTTCTTTATTTTTATAATGGTAGTCTTCTACAATGAAATATTGCTTTATTTCATTCAGCATAATATCTTCCATCTATGTTATGAGGCGCTTCTCTGATTCATCATTATTCTCTAACAGTGCACGATGTTCCATTGTACGCATGTACCATAGTTTATCTGTTTTTCCATTGCTCATCCAGGCACGATTCACAATAGTGAAAAGATGGGAACAGCGTAAATGGCCGTCGGTGGGACAGTTGATGGACTTGTGAATTTGTGTGTGTTTCTCATATATGATGCAATAGAAAGGTGTTAAACTGTTCTTTGTAGTGGTTTTCAAATATCAGGATGGTGATATATACGTCCTTTATTCTATTAAGGCCAGGGTTAATTAGATTTCATTTTCGCAATAAGTACTTTTAGTACTCAAAAGTACACTTTCAAAAAAAAAGTACACTTTCAAGTATACAGAAAACAAAAACTTTGCTGTTGAGTTCATGACAACTCACAGAGATACTATAGGACAAGATAGATCTGCCACGTTGAGTTTTCAAGAGAACTATCTTCATGAGAACAGACTGCCACAGCTTCCGTCTGTGGAATGGCTGCTGGGTAAAAGCCACATAGAACTTCAGATCATCCTCCAAAGTGTTCACCAGTGCACCATTAGGGGTCAGTTTTCAAGCACCAACTATCAACTACCAAGTAGGCTTTAATGTCATGACGTGCAATGTTGTCGGAAAGGAAGATATATTCTTGTAAATAAATACATTCCTACCCCTACTGAAATAGTATTGATTTAAATAACTACCAAAAAACCAACAAGATGGGACCTAATTAAGCGATTGTCTCCATATGTAAAAGAGAAAATATGAACACACAGTAAAGAAAGACCATTAAGTTAGATACTTACTTTACCAGATAAATGGATGTATTGCCTTCATATAAAAAGTAAAACAAGATGGCATTGATTTTGAGATAGATGAATTACATAAAGTTTAGGAAAAGGCCAATCTGAGGCTCCAGTGGTGCAAAGTACTTACACGACAGGGCGGGAGGAGGAAAAAGGCCAACCTACTCATATAAATGTTCAATGTTTTAATTGATATATTTTAATCATGAAGTACAAATAAAGAATATTGAAATTACTGCTCTATTTAGAAAATTTAAAATAAACTATATCTTTATTTTTAAGTTATAGACTTAAAAGCCAAAAGAAATAAAACTAAACAAAAAAACTAAAAAAACGAAACTAAACAAATAAATGGCAACTCATGTTGACTCTTTGCGACAGAATAGAATTGCCCTTGTGGGTTTCTGAGACTATCTTTTTACAGAAGTAGAAAGCCTCATCTTTTTCCCCCATGAGGAACAGAAAAATTTTTTTAAATGTGTGGAAATGATTAGACATAAGAAAAATCTATTCATAAGCTTGTTATAGAAAAGCTTACTTAGATGAAAAAATAAGTTCCAGATAAGAGAGTCAGGTATATTTTATTAAATTTCCTATAATTTAAAAGAAGCATCCCGTTTTTGCATTGTGGTTACAGACTAACTGCTAGGTCAGCAGCTTTGCAGGGAAAAGGTGGGGCTTTCTACCCCTGTACAGTAATAAAGTCACAGAAACCCACAAGGGCAGTTCTTCCCTGTCCTACAGGCTTGCTATGAGTCAGTACCCATTTGAGGGCAGTGAGTTATTTTGAGGTTCAGTCTATTTTGACTTACAGTTACTTGATGCCAAGCAGAATGAAATATTATGTGGTCCTATACTATATTCATAATTGTTCTGTTTATATCCACTGTTACAGTCACTTTATCACTTCATCACACTGAGGTTTTTCTTCTGTGTGGCCAATTGTCAACTTTACTGAGCATGATGTCGTTTTTCAAGGACTAGTCTTTACTGATACTATGTTCAAAGCATGGGAGCAAAAATCTCTCCTTTCTCAATTTCAAGGAGTATTTTGGCTGTACTTTTTGCAAATTATATGTGTTTGTTCTTCAGGTAGTCAAAGGCATTTTCATGGTTCTTCACCAACACCATAATTCAGATGTGTCCACTCTTCTGCAGGCTTTGTTATTCATTGTCTAACTTTATCATTCACAGAAGTCAATGGAAAATATCATGATGATTTTTGGATTTTTTTTGCACAAGTGGAGGAAAAGGAATATAGGAAAATGGAAAATACAACATATACAAAATATTTGTACCTATAATAGTACAAGCTTTACAGATAATTCAGAAATGATCAAATAACTGAACAAAATTGTGCAAAGCATATGAAAAAAGTTATTGAGATGGAAATATATATTTAGTTAACTATAGAAAAATTAGAGAAAAGATATAGAGATTGATGAGAACTTCTAATCATCTCTCAATAGAAAAAGCATTAATATCTGATGTTATGGCAATGTGGAAAAGAAAAATTCTTGATAGTATACTCTGAAAAGAAAAGTTTGATGATGTTTCCTTTTATATACATGAAAGACATTCTCCAGTAAGCAGTAATTGGTTACTAAGATGATACTCTATGATATTCTACAGAAATATCAGTATACTTGAAATGATACACACACACACACACACACACACACACAGACAACCAAAGCACACTTTCATCAAGTGGATCCAGCTGCCCCTAGGAGTTTACCAGAGTAACTCATTTGGGAATAGAAAGTCACATCTTTCTTCTAAGGAGTGGTTGGTAGACTTGAACTGCTGAGCTTCTTACTGTCTGCCAATTGGTTAATCCACTATGTCATCAAGAAGTCTTTGGAGTGATATAATCGGCATTCTGATTTCTAAGGAGTATCCTGGTTGCATTTCTTCCAAGACAGATTTGTATTTTTTTCTGTTAGTTTGTGGTGTTTTCAATACTTTTGCCAACATGATAATTCAAAGGGAGCAGTGCTTCTGTAGTCTTCCTTATTCACTATGCAACTTCCAAATGTCTGTGAAGCAATAGAAAATCCCATGGTTTGGGTTAAGCACATCTTGATCCTCCTTGATAGTTTTGCTCCATAGCACAATAAAGAGGTCTTGGGCATTAGCATTGTGTGTGTGTGTGTGCTGTTGTTCACAGGTGCCATTGAGTTGCTTCTTTCGAAAAGGGACATTATGCACAACAGCGCAAAACACTGTCTGGTCTTGAGTCACTTTCAAAATTGTGTTATGTTTGAGCCCATTTTTACAGCCACTGTGCCAATCCAACTTATCAAAGATCTTCATTTTTTTCACTGCTCCTACACTTTACCAAATGTGATGTCCTTCTCCAGAGGCTAGTCTCCCCTGACCACTTATCCAAATACATGAGATGTAGTCTCACCACCCTCCGCTCTGAGGAACATTCTGAGGAATATAGTTTCTTCCAAGAGAACTCTGTTTGTTCTCTTGGCAGTACATGGGACTTTCAATATTATTTGTCAGGACCACAATTGATTCTTCCACATTGATTCTTCTTCTGATTTCCTTAGTCATTGTCCAACTTCAACCTATGTATGGAGTGAGGGAAAATCTTCTGGTCTGGGATGGCACACTAGAGAGCTCAAAGTGACATACTTGCCTCAACACTTTAAAAAGACCTTGCACAGCAGGTTTACCTCATGTAATGTCGTTTGAATTCTTGACTGTTGCTTTCATGAACATAAATGTGGACCTGACCCCTGCCACAGACACACACATAAGGAAGCGTGACAGTGGGATGGGCTAGGGTGGACTGCTAACAGCAAGGTCAATAGTTAAAAGTCACTAGCCACTTCAGAGGGGGAAAAGCAAGACCATTTGCTTCCATAAAAATTCAGCCTCTAAAACCCCATGGAGGGGCTTTACTCTGTGTGTTATAATTAACTCGATGGTAGCAGTGGGGCTTATATACATATTCAAAGCAAATAAATGAATATTCAATGGCCATATACACAGATCAAATTATAGGCAATAAGTATTCACATAATAAGATAAAAGTACATATACATAGCATAAGAATACAATCTATAACTGTGGTAGTTGCATAATCTGTTGTCCATTTGAGAGAGACTTAAAAGTAAAGGGATGGATTTTAGTCTGTCAATAAGGTCACAGTTTGATTGGAGGGCAAAGTGATAAATAACTCAATGGAGGCAGGACACAGACTCGCTTCCTGTGAGACATTTCTGTGGAAGAGCCACATGAAGCTACCCTGAGACTGTCAATGAGTTTCTGAGCTGAAGGAACCACGTGGAGACCCCTGCCAGTCCTGACATGTTTATAATGCCACTGGATCCACAAGATTTCTAACCTCCTGGTAGTCCTACACTTGGCAGCATTGCCTGTATTTTGTGAGTTGGAAAAAGACTTTATAGCTTGATATCAGACACATGGGCTTATATTGGACATATGGACCTGCTCTGGACTGGGCTGGGGTGTTCTCTTAGTCTTTAATTGCTCTTGTGTATTCCCATGCACATATGATAAAGTTACCAGATTTTAAGCAGGACATCATTGACCAGGGGGAGGGGTTCTTAATAAAATTCTACAAAAACTTTTGTAGAACGCAAAAATAGTATTGTAATATATTTATTTTAATTTTAAAATGCCATGGGACATTGTTAAATTGTTAAGAAGCGGGGCATCTGGTCACTTTAACATATGACTGTCCATACATTTGTTTCTCTAACTCATCCAGACTAACACAATACCTATTCAGTGCAAACTAGCTACGTACAGGATTTCCCTGATTCATTTATTTCACTGAGCAAGCAAATAAGGTCCAAAGTTGGTAAATGACTTACTGAGGGTAACACTGAGGGGGAAAAAAGCCCCTAAAATTTAGGTTCCATAATTCCATCCAGAGTGGTCTTGTGGGCTAGGCATTGGGCTTGCTAACCATGAGGTGAGGCCAGTGGTTCAAACCCCCCAGTCTCTGTGAGGGAGAAAAATGAGGCTCTCTGTGGTAGCAAAGATTTACAGTCTTGTACATTCTATAGAGGGTAGCTATGAGTTAGAATCTACCAAAAGGCAACGTTTGGTTGTTCTGGATCCCCCCCTCCCCTCACTTACCACTCTGATTCCAGTACTTGGATATTGCTCTACAGAGTAAGTTATAGATATTTTTTTGACTCAGCTTCCAGATGCCCGGGCAGCTGAGATCCACCTTCCCTGAGATTTGGATTCTTATCATAAGATTCTGTCTTGGAGGTACCAGTTGCCTTTTTAATGCAACTTACTGAACATGCAGACAGCCAGCCTCTCATAAATCATGTAAAGTACATGAAAATATGATTTATGAGCTAAGTTATAGGAAATGGGGTCCTTTAATATTCTTAACCCTTCAGAAGATTACTACCTATCCCAGAGAAAATCTCCTTTCCTGATTCAAGGGAAGGTTAATCTGAATGTCTTCATCTCCAAATTGCCCCAGCTCTTCTCCCATGGGACATACCTCATCACCTGCAACTTTAAAGAACTCAGCCTCTTAAAGTTTATCAACTGAGCATAGATTCTTAATTTTCCCTCTGTTAAGTTGGGTACAGAATAATATTTTCAGGGTACTGTCTTATGCGATAATTAAAGAAGTACACTTCATAGCATCTTGACATAGAATTAAAAAAGCAAGTATTTTGTAGGTCGTTGCAGAAAGCAGTCTATGAGAGAAATCCCAAGATGAAACAAATTTAAACCGCATGCCTGGTTGAAAAGAATACCAAAAAAAAAAAATGTCTGTAATATGCAGTAAATGAGGTCCATAACTCACTTGGTCCTCTAAAGACTTCTGTGTTAAATCCATAATTCACAACACGGTCATGCATTTTTTTCAAACTCTCCTTATTAACCCTTTAATTTTCTTTGTGCAGGAGACTAAATATGAATAGTTTATCTCTACTTACACTAATATATTTACATATACCAATGAAGACCAAGTTAATTGTTATTTTGTTTTTTTATGTCCCCTTATGTTTCAATCTATTATCACTTCACCAATCTGACACATTAAACACAATTTCCAACCCCCCCCCCCAATTACCTAGTGATAAAGAGTAATTAATGGATTTGTCTGAAAGACACAAATGTAAACACTGCTCAGTTAAGGAACAGAATACAATGCTGATGGCTTGCAATCAGTTTCAGGAATCTGTATTTTCTCCACGAGGTGAAAGTTTACTGCACCCTACCACTGTTAGGCTTTTGCATCTGCTATTCATCAACACTGATCTTTCAGAGCCTCTAATCATCACTTTCCGAAGCTGCAGGGTAGGCAAACTGTTGACTTTTCCTCTTTTTTTTTTTAAGCACACTCCTTTAAAAAATATTTGCTTGTCGATTATGGTTTTATCTTCTATCTGTGAGAGAAGCTAATAAATCACATTTACTTTCAGCCATCATAGTAGACTTTATAATCATGAAATAAATCCCATAGGCTATTGCCATTTTCCAAGATTGAAAATCACAAGTGATTTTCCTCTCTGCACAAGGATACAGTCACCTGGTGGCACAATGGAGTAAGCTTTGGGCTCCTCAACACAAGACCCCCTGCCTAAGCCAGGAGCAGCTCTGGGGAAGAAAGATAAAGTGTTCTGCTTGCTCCCATACACCATACATTTAGTCTCAGAAACCCCATGGGGCAATTCTATTCAGTCCTCCAGACTGACACCTCCTCACATTCCTCACCTTGCTGATAGGGGGTGGGGGTGGGGTCGAGATTATTTAAGGACTCGGGTCCTATAGCTTTAAGAGCAACTGGATTACATTTAAACTCTCCAAGCATCTTGCTTGTACAATAATTCACTTCCCCCAAGCTGTGGCCAAGGGGATGGAACTGGGGGTGAGTGCTAGGAATACAGGGCTTCTCTCAGGCCCTGGCATCCTCAAGTTAAAAGCCCTGATAGTCATTTCACAGTATGAAGCTCTTAAATGGTACTCTTTTACCCTTTCCCTTTTCATATGCCATAATTACTGATAATCTTCTGTAGAACAATGTTCTGAAAAAATCATTTCCGTTTTAAGAGAGTGCAATGAAGGCCATCAAACAGAATGAAGCCCCTAGAGGAGATTTATGTGAGTTATTTCCCAACACAATTACTGCAATTAGATACACATATACCTATTTGTCCTTACTGTTGTAAATTTCTGTGGAGCAATAGTTTGAAGGAGATTCTCACTAGAAATAGATCTAAAAGGCAGGGATTTAATGATATTCTTAGCTAAAGGACTCTAAACTGAGGGCAAGGTAATGAGGACAGATGTCAAGGTCAATACCATTCCTATCCTGAATCTGGGTTCATAGTTTCCAAGTGTTTCACCTATACATTATGATGTATGAGTGCAATTAGGAGAAAATTCAGCTTTGGATTTTATAGTATGGGTGCACTATTTTGGCTTTTGTGCTTCCACTCGGTGTCTCTGGGTGAACTTTATTTGTCAAGGAGACAAAACCAAACCTACTTTCTTATTGACTCTTCATCATATCTAAAGATGCAGATGTGAACAATAAAAGAAACATTTGGCACAATCATAAGAAATGTGCCCATTCTGAAACACAGCGCACAAATATACTACTTAGTCCTTAGAGGCGACAGGCAACAAAGCAAACAAATACACGGAGGAATTGTATTGGGTTATTTACATTTCTAATATTTCTTTAATTATTAGAAAGCGATTTCTTGGACACTTTAATTCCCTATCAGCCACAGACTGCCTGTACATCTTGCATCCTAATTGTCACGGAAAAACCTTCTTCCAAATGACATTCATCCAGGTTTTTACAATTAAATTTATGGATCATCATCATGTTTTCAATGACAGAAGAGTTCTTCAAAACATTGCTTTAGAACTCTATTCACTTATCTTGCCTAAGATAAATCGACAAAATTAAAGGCATAATGATTAAAAGGTACGCTTCAATGAAAAATTATTTCTTAATAAATTGAATAGAAATCACTCAACTAAACAGCCTAAGGGACTGGTGGATTTGGCACTTGGTATGCAATAATAGAAGAAATGGAATGTAACCCATATTTACATTTATATTCAATGTCACTATACATCTCCTTTTTTTTATTCAAATCACTTTCTCAGTGTGTTTGCAGAACCTAATTGCACACACCATTTTCAGTATTTCATATAGAACATATATAGATGGCAAGAGCTCTGAGTTGTAATTGTCCAACAGGTTTTCGGAATTAAATGAGTAATTTGGAAAGTCATCATCAGCCTTAGGCTTTACTAACTTTTCCCTCAGCAGTAGGCCACTGCCAACTGGACTTGTCTGTCTCTGCCTTTCCACGCTTTGACCCTGGGCCTTATCTCATGCCAGATGTGCCCTCCATGTAGAAAGCTTTCCTTTCTGGAAGAGAAGATTTAAAACTTGATTTTAAAAATAAAAAGTCTCCATTCCCTTCCCCCCCCACCAAATTAAATTCAAGCAAAATGGGAAAAAGGAGATTGCCCCCACCCATTATACTGACAGCTTGTCTTATTCTATTTTTCATCCAAATAAGCAGAGCTCTGTAAATCTTGTCCAGAAGACATGGACTGAAAGAATTAATCAAAGTGTTGTTTATGAGTTGCTCTGCACAGATTAAATGTTGTGTTGACAATACAATTTGCAAATTATCTATCAACATCAACAGACATGTTGCAATGAGTGAAGTCAGTTGGATACCTTTAAACACAAGAGGACCAAACTTTCCTAGTCTTGTATTTAAAATGAAATTCTTCATAAAGAGTTTTATCCCACTTTGTTTTCCATTTCCTTTCTGCAGATCCAGTCCTTTATCATTTATTTTGGACAATGCCAGTCTTATGTCTTCCAGATAGAAGTAAAATTCTTATAGTCTGACCATAACCTTTTCATCTAGCATTCTCTCCAAATCCTGTATTATAATTTCACCAGATAACTGCCTCTGGAAAATACCTGTCAGAGTCAGTCTCCACAATGATCTCAGACTTCTGGAATCCACACTGGGTAGTTCCATCACAAATTATAGCAGAATCACTTCATGTGACCAACAGAGTAAGGAGGAAATCACTTCCAAGAATTTTTATTGTGACTTTTTTTCATTGGTTGCAGCATAATTCTAGTTCAGATTTCATTGTATGTTATTAGTAATTATATGCTATCATTTGTTTGTACATTTGCCTATATAAAAGTATTAGTATCTTTGGCTGGACTCTCTAAGGAGCAAAAATAGTAAGTACAGAAAGTTGCTGTCAGGCTAGAGAATTCTGCTGACTCATGTAACTTTGGGGCTGATGAACTCAAAAACAAGTAAGATGACTCCCAAATTGGGTAGAAAATATAACAGACTGTTGCCACAAAGAACGAGATATTAGATGGCGATGTAGATGGAAGGTCTACACCCAGCAAAATTACAAGCAAACTTTTGTGCAGTATTTGCTTACAGTATTTGGAAGCAGCTGAAATGAACTCATCAGACAAGATGACTCTGTCTTAAGAGTCAAACCACAGACATTCTAGATGCAAAGAAATTGACAAGAACCTTACTGTCATGGGGAAGGGGGTGCTTATGATTTTAGAACTTTGAGTAAAGCTACTAGAAATATATGTGTGCAAATCTTTTGTAGAAGCATGTTTCCTTCAGTTAGATATAAACCTAAGAATAGAAATAATAGGTAACTGTAATTTTATTTCACTTGAAACATAGTTCACCAGTTTTCCACTTTCTATTTCACACTTTCATCTACAAAATATAAGAATGCCACTTATTTTACATTTCTGCCCAAACTTTGTATACGCAGCCTTTTTAGTTTTTGCCAGCCTGTTTTATGTGAAATATTATTTCACAATGGTTAAAAATACAATTCTTTGTTGTCAAATTATGTTGTCCAATTTTTGTTAGTTTATTGCTTATTTATATGCCTTCATTTGTGAAACACTGATTCAAAAATGATACCCTTGTAATTGATTTCTTATCTTCTTATTGATTTCCAAAGATTATTTCTTAACGCATTCTGGATAAGAGTTCTTTTTCATAATTAGACAAAGCTATTAGTTCCCAAACCCTTCCCAGTTCATTATATTAACACAGTTTTTTAAATAAATGAAGATTTTAATTTAGATTAAGCTTTTTATGTTATATAGTTAGGGTTTTATATGTCTTACATAAAATATTTGCCCATTGCATGAGTGGGCAAATAAGTTTTCTCCTAGGAATATTAAAGCTTAACATCTGTATGTTAGAATCAGCTTGTTAATATATGCAAATAGCAGATTCTAATGATATTGTGTCAGAAATTGCACTAGATCTACAATTCTACATGGAAGTAATTAGCATTTTAACCACAAAACTGTCCAATCTATTAATGTGGGATGTCTCCCATTATTTGTATCTTCTTTTTTTATCCTTTTGTTCACTGATCTTGAACATAGTCTGTGTGTCTGTGTGAGGTAAGTACAGGAGATCTGGAACCACGGTGGGTTGTCTTTCATGCAGATGCCCACAAGGTTGGTGAATTTCATCAAGACAGAGGTTCACATGAAAAAGATGAGGTGGGGCTGAGCCCTATTGGCGTAGTGGTTGTGCGCGAGACTGCAGCCCACTGGGTTGGACGTTCAAATCCAGCAGCAGCTCTCCAGGCTGGGCATGGGCCTCCTACTCCCACCACTAGAGAAGTGATGCACCACCCCCCCCAAAAAAAAAAAGAGAAAAAGATGAAGCAGTCTCAGTTCATAAAAATGCACAGCCTCAGCAACACAAAGCAATAGTTCTACCCCGACCTAGGGTGGGATGGGATCCAAAGGTAATGGGTTTGGATTGGTTTCTAGGAAGGGTTTTATAAAAGAAAATATTGGCCATTTCAGCAAGTTTTACCAGAACAACAAGGTGATGCCCAGCTACAATTACACAGTACTTCGAAAGGGATCATATTATAAGTCTTTGGCAGAGAGGGGGTAAAAAGGAAGAATAACACAAAATCTTTCATATAAACATTGTTCAGTGTTGCAACATAGACCTGAATTTTTTCTGTCATTTGTACTGTTTAAGATATGCTGAGCACATTCTCTTTTGATTTTATAGCTCTAGATCTTTGAATATTTCATGGTAATATTTTACTTCATTTCCTGCCATAGGTCCTCAAAGGGTTGAATCTAATCTTGTGATGTTCTCAAATTCAGGTGGGATAAACTCAAAGCCATAATTGAACTCTCTTAAACTTCTTTGAGTTTCCTTACCTTCTACCTGAACTAACATCTGAGCAATTGAAGATGTGTTCTACAGTCAGCCTCTGGCCTGAGTTTAGAAGCCTACTCGAGCTTCTTCATAATGTCTTTCCATAGATGTAGTCAATTTGATTTCTGCATATTTCATGTAGAGAAACATGAATGTACAGTCAAATTTTGCCTTTATGTTGAGAAAAATAATCAGGGGAAATAGATCATGTGAAGAAAAATAAGGCATGAGGATTGGAGGAAGACATATAAACAATTGCAAATAACACCAGTCTGCCTCTGAACTTGGGGAAGACTGAAAACACTGACTGATGAGGATCGAGAACTGTAGCCACCCCGAACTGTAGCCATATGGATTACAAATAAAGGGAAAGTAATCCCCTGTCTCCTCAAACAATTGGCTGCAACAATGGGCTCAAACAGCAGGATAATTGTGAAGCAGATGCAATAAAAGAAGAAGATGCAGGTTTTGCTGTGATGTACATATGTTGCTATGGTTCCCTGGGGAATAACCCCTATCCAGTTCCGACGTGAAGCTGACCACTCCCCCACCAAGTCAGAAGTCTACAATCCGGATTCCTCAGAGACTTTGTGGATTTTCTCCCATGGCTGATCGGTTGTACTCTTCTCTTGATTTGCCCCATGGGGCAGGTCAGACCAGCCCCTTCCCCAGAACTGTCTCTTCAGTGCTGTCCTCTGTGGCACTGTCATTCAGGGAAGGGGCATCACGTCTCTAGCTGAGTCTTGCCCTGCAGTCCTCTTTGTCAAAGATCTGCTCAGGGCACATTCAGGAAGCATTGGCCTGGAGTGAAGTTTCTCTCTCTTTTCTCTTCTCTCTTCTCTCTCCCTCCCCCTTTCCTCTGGATACATAAACAATGCCCTCCTCTTGGGTGGATAAGTTCCTTGGTTCCCCATTGCCCTCTTTGTTCTTCCCCTATCTTCGCGTGGGCTATAAAGGGACTGAGGCAGGTGGATATCTTTCACTACTGGTGCTATCTGTATCTATCTATCTATATCTATATCTATATCTATCTATATCTATATATATTTTAAGGAGGTACACACCATTAGATTTGGCCCAGCTCTTCACAGAGTGCCTGGTTCTCATCTGAACAATTTTGTGCTAGGTATGATTTTCCCTGTTCCCATTCTGTTGTTTGAATTTACCTCAGTGGACTCATGTTGTAGTCATCCTTTTGTGTGTGTTTGACTAACTTCACTAAGCACAATAGCTTCTGGCTTTCTCCACTGTATAATTATTTTTTTTTGTTTATTTACTTACAAAACAACCTTATCCCCTTCAAAGCAGTCTCCATTACACTTAGTACATTCATCACATTTGCGATTCCATTCTTGGAAACACTTCTCAAATTCATCTGTTTGGGTGGTTTACAGCATCTCCCTCATTTCTTTTCTTCACCTCTTCTAAGTCATCAAATCACTGTACTTTCACATCCTTCCGTAGTCACAGAGTTAAAACAAAGTTGCATGGAGTGAGATTGGGTGAGAACTGTTCATGAGGCAAGAGAAGCATGCTGTTATTCCCCCCCCCCCCCGACCCCTCCAAAAAAACTGGCACACTGAGATGCCTGCATGAGCAGGTGTATGGTGACAGTCCCCCACTTGCCACAAATAAGACCTCTTTGTCACATACTCACTGTTCAGAAAATTTTTTCAGAACCTCTAAATAGAAAAGTTGATCAAGAGTCTGACTAGGTAGAATGACCTCTCAATGCACTGAGTTGATATTTTCATCTGCTTGGGAAGTTGATATCCAGAAAAAAGTTTCTCATCAATTTCATCTACTGTAAAATGAGAAAACCACTCACACACTTGTTTTTTCCCTATAGCATTGTGTTCAACATCACAACAGTTTCTGTAGCATTTTTCCCAAGCTGGAAACTAAATTTCACAAGTGCATGCTATTTTCTTAAATTGGCTATCACAAAAATAATGAGGATCAAACTAAACTATTTTTATGAAAAAATTCACTGTCACCAGAGAGAACCTTCCCAGGTGATGCTACTGGGTGCACTAACTCAGAGCATGTTGCTCAAGGTTCATCTAATGGGAAAAAATGCATATTAGGAAATCTCTGTTCCACCCAGCACCATTCCATCATTCCATTATATACATAATTATATATGTGTTATATATATATATATATATATACCCAAATGGCAGGCTACTTATATTTTACTATTTTTTCAAGAAGAAAAATATTAGATCCTTGATGTCATAGTGGAATATGGAGATTAAGCACATATTTTCAGCTTGCCCATTATAGCTCAGGTCTATGAAATCTTAAGTTACCTATTTAAAAATAATATTTTTATGATGTCTAAATATTAATCCATATGTTATGTCAGTGGGGTGTTTGATGAGAATTATTGAATGCAGATGTTGACATGTGAGTCTTACAAGTTAGTCATTCAGTGTTGTAAGTAGTCAATCTTAAAGATGGCGCCCATGATCTTTACTTTTTTTTAACATTCCAGCATTGAAACAGAGTTAACTGAAACAATTCATATATTGTTCCCAGGGATACATTCTTGAATCTTCTAAGTCAGTCTCTTAGATCATGCTCTCCAAAAAAGTAAGTCCACGACAATGTGAAGATACTGAAACAATCATATGGGCTTAAACACATGGAGAGGAAACCTGTCAATAGACAGTGCTAATTTGCCAGTTATATGTGTGAGCCACTTTCAAAACAAAACCTTCAGCCCTCATAAAGCATTCAGATAGCGGCAATCCTAAATCTTGTGAGAAATCTGAGTTAGAATCACGTTACCAAAACATCTGTAAATTTTCAACCTACAGAAACAAGTACATAAAATAAATACCTTTGGTTGTCACAATCCAGTCAGTTGGAATCCAGTTGGTTGTTATACACCATGAAGTACCTAACAAAACCACCAGGCAATTCATGAGCATAGGGTTTTTAGAAGAAAGGATCAATAAATAATAAGCAGCATGGTCCTAATTGCCAGGAGCTTACAAGCTTATTGGTAAGACCATGATGACACAAGTAAATTGAACACATTCCATTGCACATAAACAACACTCAAAATGCATTGTTATTTAATGTAGAGACCAAAACATGTTTACCTATTAATAGATACTCAGTAACAGAGTTCAAGGAAGAGTTATGAAGCTAATCACTTGCCAATCATAATTTTCTGCAACTCCAAACTGTACCTAAGATAGTTCAAAAGCAGATGAATATAAATATTGGTTCAACTCATATTTTTTTTAAATATATAAAATGCATGTTAAATTCTTTCATTCTCACAGGAAAATTAAAACTCTCCCATGGATTGACTAATACCAAATTTCTGGCTCAGTAATAAATACTTTACATTTCAATATTACTCAAACTTTACTAGAAATATTCTAAGAAATGTCCTAATGCAAGAGAGCAAATAGAGTTATCTATTGATCAGTAATAACCTTACATAGATAGCATTTGAAATGAAAGGTCCTTTTCCCAAGAATCTCCAGGAATACATAAAATCACTATCCTCTTTATATAGAATAGGAGCTGTCAACCTGTGGGTCAGGACCCTATGGGGATTGAATAACCCATTCACAGGGAATGCCCAATTTGTAACAGTAGCATAATTTTATTTGTGAAGTAGCAATGAAAATAATTTTATGTTTGGGGGTCACCACAACACAAGGAACGTTAGGAAGGTTGAGAACCACTAAGAAAGGAGGTGATCATGGATTTTCATGCACATATACATCATCAGAGAGCTTAAACTGTGTTACTTATGTGATCATAAAATAGCTACTAAGGACCATGTGGAAAAGATAAGAAGAATGCCTCAGTCAGCTGAACAAGCTCACTTTCACTGAGTGCTTTCTAGTCCATACCAAGGCTGTGGGAGAGAACAGAATGACCTTAGTGAGTGTCTGAGACCGCGGTCTCTACAGAAGTTGAAAACTTCCTCCTGTGTAACAGCTGGTGGTTTTGAACTGCTGGCAACCCATTATGTCACCAGGGTTCCATTTGAGAATGCCTTTAGTGCTCCTGCCCTTTAAAAAAATTAAAGATGTGTTTGCTGGATTCTATAGGATAATTATTCTAATGTGTGAAAAATAAACTCCATTATATGGTCAGCAATTTGCTGGAGGAGCAGGAACGCCTTAATGCCAATGATTTCATTAGGCTATTAGATTCTCTTTGATTAAAATTAACAACTGGTGTTACAGCACCTGACAATAGAGGCTTTTCATCAGAGCAGCTAGTTAAAATACGACAGTGTTGTCTTTCTTATCACTGCTTCCATATGAAACTCGTAAGAATAGCGCTTCCTCAGCCTAACAGCTGGAAAACCTCTCTTCGGAGATAAGAGAGGTTGTGTTCATCATGACAAAAAGTGCAATATTATGAAGGAATTTGCAGAAATAATAGGATCTACATGGAAATGCAGAGGACAATTTAACAAATGTGTCCATACACTGACTTATGTTTTAAGCTCCTCTTCAAAACTTGGCGTTGCATTCACGGCTGCTATCTAACTTGTGCTTGGCTTTCAGCTTTGGGTAATCTCATGTAGCTATTCTTCCCTCCTGCTTTTTTCTCCAACAACAGAAATGACATTTAACGATCAAAACCTTGAGGAAAGAATTGACTACAACCTGCTTTTTTTTCTCCAAATCTAATAGTTATCTCTCTCATTCTCTCTCTCTCTCTCTCTCTCTCTCTCTCTCTCTCTCTCTCTCTCTGCCTTTCTCCCTCTATCTCTCTACTATTTATCATTTAAGGGTTCTTTCTTTCCTTTTCTTTTTTAGCAGAAATAGGAGAAATAACTGATCACATGGCACTTACTAGGCACAAGACTCATTATAAGCATTTATTATTTATATTGAGACATTTGAACCTCACAACTCTGTGAAGTAGTTTACCATGTTTAGCCCCCTTTTGTAAACAGGGCACTAAACTACATAAGTCACTTCGTTAATAAAATATGCATTTACTGAGTTCATACACTGGCCACATATTTTACTATCCTACTTTGGGCAGCAAGGAATCGCCTTTCATATGCAGGAATGCATATCCTAAAGTTTGTCAGGGGAGGGTGTGGTGGTGGTGGTGGTGGTAATAATGTGTATGTGTTGTTTTCCCTAGATTTAAACTTTCAACTGAACTCAAGAATTCAAACTTTCAACTGAACTGCCTGACTTCCTTGACTTCTAGCAAATAATTCTTTTGCTAACTACTTCATGTAAAAATGGGTTCAATAGGAGTAAAACAGGTTTTGATAGAAGTACCCTACCAGATGGCACAAATGTACCCATGAGATCTAAACAGCGCACTGCCGTCCAGAAGAGCCTACTCATAGTGACCATATAGGACAGGGTAGAATTGCCCATGTGCTTTCCAAGGCTTTACATCTTTATAGGAAGAGATGGCTCCACCTTCTCCCATGGAGCAAGTTACTTTCAAACTGCTGACCTTGAAGTTTGTAGTGCAACACATAATCCTCTAAGCCACCATCATCATGGCCCATCTGGCCCTAATTCCTTATGTGTTATATAATAATTCTGGGCTCTATACTTGTGGCTGTAAATCTCACTTTACAGGGCATATAGGATTAAAGAAGTATGTGTTTTTAGATCCTATATTACAAAAAGGTATGATTTAAACCATTGTCCTTTGTTTTCTTGGTTTCCAACTCTGTCATGCAATGAATTCTGACCAGTAGCACAGAGTAGAACTGCCCCTACAAGTTTATGAGACTAGAACTAAATGGCAGTAGACAGTCGCGTCTTTATCCCTATAAGTGGCTGGTGGTTTCAAACTGCTGATCTTCCAATTAGCAGCTCAACTTGTAGATCACTGCACCGGGTTCAGATAACTGAGACTCTTGAATTATATGTGACTCTTCAGGAATAGACATATGTTCTGAAATTCACTTATACAAATTTTGAAAGATATTAAGATATTGGTGAATTCATTTAAATGTATGGTTCTGGAATAATTGTTTGATTGCTGTGAGGGACATGTTTGCCTCTTCCATCTGGCACAGTTGCTGACCTCTGCACTACACAACCAGAGTCCATTTCTGTGAAATTTATTAGGTGACATGGAGGCAGTTCCTCCCTACAGCAACTCTAGGCAGAAAGGAACAAACACTGCACAGTTCTGCTCACCATGGTTTCTATGACACAGCTCATTGGTGTAGCCTGTGAGTCCATCCATCTCCTTGAGGGCCTTCCTATTTTCCCCTGCCCCACCAAGTTTGATGTCCTGCTTCAGAGCCTGGTCTCTCCTAACAAGATGTCCAAAGTATGTAAGGTGAAGTCTTTCCGTCCTGGCCTCCAAGAAACATTCTGGCCATACTTCCTTCAAAACAGATTTGTTTGTCCTTTTAGCAGTCTATAGTACTTTCAATATTATTCTTCAGCACCACAATTCAAATGCATCAATTCTCCTCCATTCTTCCATGTGCAGTATCCAACTTTTTCATGTGTCTGAGGTAATGAAAAATAATATGGTTTGGGTCAGGCAGGCCTTAATCCTCAAGTAATATCCTTAATTACAATACTTTTAAGCGGTCTTATACAGAAGATTTACCTAAGCAAGGCCTTTTGTTCCCTCATCTGCTGCTTCCATGAGCATTGATTGTGGATCCAAGCAAGACAAAATTATTGACAACTTCATCCTTTTCTCCATTTATCATGATGTTTACCTGTTGGTGGACTTGTGAGGGTTTTCATCTCTTTGAATTGTAACCCATACCAATGGCTGCAATTCTTGACCTTCATCAGCAAATGCTTCAAGTCCTCTTCACTTTCAATAAGCAGGTTTCCGTCAACGGCATATCCAAGGTTGTTAATAAACTTCAAAATTCTCACAGGTATTTTTCATGCAACTAGACAATCTGACACCCACACTTACATAAAAATTCAAAAGGGGAAAAAGAGGTTGAAAATAGATTGGGGTGATGATAGCCATATATATATATAAATATATATATACACACATATATATACACACATATACATATCCCACTAGAATGAATGATATTTGAATTGTATGTCAATAAACTGTTAAGATTTTTAAAAGAAGCAAAACCAAAAATATGAAGGGACAAAAATATTCAAGTGAAGAACAAAATAAAAAGTAAAAAGATATGGTCAGGAGACCAAAAGTGACCCGATGAGCTCTTACCTAACTTTGTCTATTTCACAGTCCTACCTTTTCCACTCCTACTGAGTTGGGTAAGACCTGTGACTTGCTAATAAATAGAACCTGTGAGATGATAGGATATCACTCTCAGGATTAAATGATGTTATTTTCATCTTCCTAATGCTGGTTCGCCCTCTCTTGCTGGACTTGAAGAAACAGAATATATTGAATCATTAATAAAGTAGCTCTAGGTGAAAGGCGTCAGGGAAACTGCAAGTCAATAGCCAACAAGGAGTGAGAGACCTGTGAATTCTATCAGTAACATGAGAGAAGCAGAGATTTTTCCTGTCAGGTTTTAGATAAGAACTCAACAGTAAATGCCATCTTAACTACAGCCATATGAGACCGAGCACAGAATCCAGACAAACTTTGACCTACACTTCTTGTCAAAACACAATCTAGATGTCTGTCCACTTCATGAATGGGTAAAAATGTCAACATTTAGTGCACTGGAAGTTCTTTCCACCAGGCCAGACTGTTAATCAAGCTTTCTACTTAGAAGTTCTGAAAAGGTTGCATAATAATGTGTGACAAAAAAAGGCCTTGTTTTTGGCAGACGGAGGACTGGTTTTACCACCATGACAATATACCTGCTCACGCAGTCATCTCAGTGTGCCAGTTTGGGGCAAACAAAACAAAACATCGTGCCTTTCTTGCCCAACCCACCGGACTCACGTGAGCACACTTGGTGTGACTTCTTTTTGTTTCCATGAATGAAGATGACTATTAAAGGACAGCAATTTGATGATGCAGGAGTGGTAAAGAAACACAAAGGGGTTTCCTGTCAGTCATCCAAATAGATGAGCTAAAAAATGTTTCCAAGAATGGAATAGCAGTTCCACACATGGATGAAGTGTAATAAAATGTATTTTGAAGGGGATGAGGTTTTATCTTAAACTTTTTAAACTTTGGGGATAATATCCATTCTTTGGTGGGTAACCCTTCATATTGTCACAAAACACTTGAAAGTGTGGATGGAAAATAACAGTTAAATATGACCAATGTTTTGGTTCTATAACAAATAACAAAACAATTAAACTATTTCCTTCAAATATCTTACTCATTTTTACTTTATAGTACCTTGAAGACAAGGGCTTAAAAATATTGTTGCACTGCTTCTTTTTCTATCACATTATTCTCAACATAATATAAATAAAATGCATGCTCAAAGAAACTGAAATACGAAATTTATCTAACTTCATCTACCATCCAAGAAACTGATTTGAAAATTTTGTGTTTAACAATAGCTGCTTCATTTAGCTAACATGATGAACTTCATCATGAATAACTATTAATAATTTAATTTTAAATAACATTTACAGATCAGTGTCATACTCTAATACTTTTCTCTACCAGTTTACTTTAAGAAAATCTAGTCACATATTTTTCAATCCACTACCTTAGATAATAATTAAAAAGACAAATACATCAAATATGAAGATGACATGAATCAGAGAGTAAATAACATAGGCATTGGATGAAAAAAACAAAATTGAAAATATTTTGACAGACTGAAGCAATCTGTTAAATATAACATGTTAAAATAGAATGGGGATGAATTTTAAGTTATTACTGAGGTACTCCAATACAAAATATGGGACATTGAGCAGCACAGAGGTAAATAAAAGAGATGTTCAGCAATGGACAAAATAAATTACTACAATGAGACAGAAATGGCATGCTTCTCGAAGAGCTAATGTGATCTTGTGTTCTGCTAATAAAACTATACTTCAAACAAAAGAGATGCCAATATTTTTGTGTTGTTCACCACACTGTAGTTCATTCATTAGATTCTAAGGACCCCAATTTAAGGCAAGTCAGAATATTCAAAGGACATTAATGAATGAGAAAAGGTCAGAGCCTTAAGAAAAATCACTTAAAGATTGAATTATTTATCCTACAGAAGAGGAAATTCCAGGATGATAACAATCTACTTCAAATATTTCAGTCCTGAAGTACAAAAGGGAGATTCTACTTATGTACTATGGCCCCAAAGACTATGACAATAGGCACACTACACAGATACAAGTTGGCTTGCACTTGCACCTAGCACGAACGATCACCACTTTTCTTGAAATTAGAAAATTATGATTGGAGAGTTTGTACTTTTTCTAAATCATTTTATTCAGGGCTCATACGACTCTTATCACAATCCACACATATATCTATTGTATGCAAAGCATAGCTGTACATTTGTTGTCATCACCATTCTCAAAACATTTTCTTTCTACTTGAGCCCTTGGAATTAGCTCCTCATATCCGCCCAACTGATCCTCGCTCCCTCCCTCCTTGAAGAGCCCTTGATTATTTATAAATTATTATTATTTTGTCAAATCATACACTGTCCAGTGTCTCCCTTCACTCATTTCCCTGTTGTCCATACTTCAGGGAGAAAGTTAAATGTAGATCCTTATCAACAGTTTCCCTTTTCTACCCCACCTTCCCTCCACCTTTTCAATATCGCTACTCTCACCACTGGTCCTAAAGGGATCATCTGTCCTGGGTTCCCCACGTGTCTGGTTCCTAACTGCACCAGTGTACATCCTCTGGTCTAGCCAAATTTGTAGGGTAGAATTTGGATCATGATAGTCGGGGAGGGGGGAGCATTGAAGAACTAGACGGAAGTTTCATGTTTCATCATTGCTACACTGCACCCTGACTGGCTCATTTCCCCAATACCCTTCTCTAAGGGTATGTCACTTCAGATTGGAGAGTTTTAAAGAGATTTTTACACTCTAAGTATAAAATGGAATCTGTCCTTGGAATAGATCCATTGTTTGTTCAATCAATGAAAGATCCCTCTTGTGAGCATCTTCAGTTATGCAGGTGTATGACTAAATGTATCAACAGACCCTAAGGTAAGCCTGCTCAGTTGAAACATTTCCGTTGGAATGGCTAGGTGATTTTATTATAACAAAAATTTTATTGAGCTTTGGGTTTCGATGCTCCTTCTCAAGCATATGCTCCACAAAGAGATAGAAATGGGGACAAGGATCAAGTTGGGAATTGTCATGTCCACTGGTTAAAAAGGATTTATACTCATCAGAGGATACACTGCATAGCTATTCATTTTTTTTTCCAGCTTCTAACATGTGCCAGGTAGCGTTCTAACTGTTGAGTATACAGTCTGGAAGAATATCTTCTTTCCCTCAGCAGTCTGCTTACCTAATGATCTGAGCAACTTCAAATCTTGAGTCATATCACCTTCCCAATAAGATGTAAACAGACGCTGTTCTTGAATAGTACACACTACTTAGACCATACTACTCTCTAATAGTGAATTCACTGGAATCCAGTCCATGTGGACTCACAGAGACCCTATAGAACAAGGTAGTACTAACCTTCTGGATTTCTGAGACTTCAACTTTTTAAGAAAGCCTCATCTTTCCCCATACATTAGTCCACGGTTTTAGACTGCCGACCTTATGGTTAGCACCCCAACCACAGAAACTCTCCACTCTTATGACTGCTGTTCTCACACATGACATCTAGTCTTCTGTTAGTTTGGAGTTTGTTTGATTTCTTCTTCTTTCTTTTCTCAGCACTTGCACTCTAATATGTGTTGTAATGAACACTTTTAGCTTATATTCTCCAAATCTTTCTATTTTGCTTATTGACAATCCTATAGCATACAAAACATTTAATAGGTACTAGTGAGAAATTTAATTAATTGGGCTAGCACTTCCTGAGAAGTGCCATACTCATTGCTTGTTCTTCTATTAGGCAGAGGAGGGGAGGCGAGGATAAAGACCCTTGACAACCTTGTAGCCAATCTCAGGTCCACTCACGCATAACAATCTATTGTGCTTCAACAAAAAGTTCTCTCCCAATTACAAATCATATTGATCATGAAAGAATAACATGTCTTAACAATTTTGCATGAATAATCATTAGAACTTGAGCAGATTGGCATAGGTAACAAAGAAATAAAGTATTATGCAATAAAGATACATGAAACCGATAAAGATACATGAAACTGATCTAGGTGGAGGCAACAGCTGGACAGAATTATAATTCAGTTCCCCTTTCAATCTATGATGCCCTCCCCCAAATCCCTTTATCCAAATCTTTGGATTGGATCTTTTCCATTCATATAGTAGATTAATTACTTTTTTAGAAAGTGTCACTATGCTAAGAAGCTCAGCTAAGCCATAGAGTCCAACCCTCAAATCCCCAGTCAGATAGCAACCTGGCTATTTAGTCAAGAAGTCTCTGGAAAGTATGACAATCCTCTCACCACATAATGCAGCATATTAGATTGGTAGAAACACTGAAGGGTTGTTTGTTCCATGAACTGAATCATAACTAAGTTAAATCAAAATGGAAACTAAACGCAAATGTGTGGTAACTGCTGCTAAGCCACTCTCTTCTTTCATGCTCTCTATGCCTCCACTGAGGACTCTGGTGGTGGGGTGGTGATGAATAAGGTTTGTAGTTAGAAACACTAGCCTTTGACAGAGAAAGGTGAGACTTTCTGCTTCCATTGAGAATTATAGTCTCTGAAAGCCACCATAGCCTATCAAATCACCCAATCATAATTGATTTGACAACAGTGAGCATCCATTCACCACTCAAACTTGCCTGATTAAGTAATAAAAATAATGAAGATAATTATAAATTATTGATATTTTTTTCATGTCTTGCACTACCTGATGTCTTTCTTTACCTCCTTGCCTGTTGTCCTTCCCTATGTGAGGGGGTGATAGGTAGGTCATTGTAATTGGTTTCCCTTAGGGAGGGGGGTAGGGAATAAATGAGGAGCTGATATCAAGGGCTCAAGAAGAAAGAAAATGTTTTGAAAATGATGATGGCAACATATGTGCAAATGTGCTTGATACAATGGATGGATGGATGGATGGATGGGTCGATGGATGGATTTAATAAGAGTTGTATGGGTACCAAATAAACTATTTAAAAAAATAATCAGGTAAATGTTATAAAACTGATTATGATGATGATTGTACAATTCTTTGATGTGACTGAACTATTGAATTGTGTGATGCACGAATTCTAAGCCAATAAAACATTTGGGAAACATTTTTTTTAAATGATGAAGCATATTTCCCAAGGGAGTCTGAAGGCCAAACTCACATAGTGAGTACATTGTGTAACTTCGAGATGAAGAAACTCATAAACTTATCTGCATATTTTGGATAGAGATATTTGATCTGCTGTTATCTCATCCTATGAATTCCTAAAGGCATGGAGGTTTAAGCTTTCAGCTGTTAAATGGAACTTTCTGACTGTTCTAGAGTAGAGAGTTTTGATAATAATTCCACTTCTGCAAATATTCAGTGTTTTGTAAATTCTGTGGGGCAGCTATACTGTCCTATAGATTTCTATGTGTTGACAGTGGGTTTCATTTGTGGTTTACCCATGGGAAGGGGAAATCTTTGGGGATGGAAAATTATAATTGAGCATGAGGAGAAAATTGAGCATGAACTTGTAGATAGAAACACTAAGTCAATTTAATTGCTGTTGATTTTACATACAGGAGAAATAGATGCGCTATATGCTTGTACTTGCAAAAGGAGATTCTGCTGATTGAGACCAATTGCATGTAGAGAAGTTTTAATAAGTTTGGAGATCTACTCACCCAATGAAATGTTTTAGCCATCAGTCTCTGTCATTGATGATTTTACCAACTGAAGTTTCAAGACAACAACCTTCATCCTGAAGTTGCCTTTGGGTTTGGGGATGCATTGCTCCTGTGTTCTAAAAAGTATATTCCTTTTGGAAAGCACCTGCTAGCTTGCTATGAGATTCTTGTCCTAAATTAACTTCTTATCCAGTAAGATGAAGCACATTGTGTTCCACTTCCAAAATATATGTTGACGTCCTGGCTGTGTCCCTGTGGCTATGATCCACTTTGGAAATAGAGATATTATTTTTAGTGACTAAAAGTGTCATGGTGAATTAGACCCAACTCTACAGGATCCAAAAACAACAACAACGTCACGCTAGAAAAGAGTAAGTTCTAAACTGAATCACCTTTGGGTTAAAAAAAAAAGTCTTAAAACAGAAACACATCTAGGAGGAGCAGATTCTATGTGCAGACCTGTCTGCAAGCTAAGAAATACCAAGAATTGCCACTATATATCAGGACCTAGAAGAGAGGCTAACCCGAAGAAGTGACACAGTGGAGACTCTCATTTGAAAGTTTAGCTTCCAGATTGTGAGAAAACGAACTCATAAAAAAAAAAAAACTATAGACTTTGGGTTTTCTATAGGGTTTTCTTTTTGAGTGTTTTTTGTCTTGTGTGGCCTTTTTTACATCAACACTTGATAGCCAAAACCCTCCAAGAAGTCTAGACCATTCTCAGTCTGATCCTCTCACTTTAGAGTGACTCAACTTGAAGCTAATGACTAACAAGGCGTGCGAGGTTCAAGGAGCCATGCTTGTCAAATTGAAAAGACATTTTCGAGAAAACAACAGGCGTGGCTGTAGCCATTTCTTGACTCAACATGACAAAGTGGCAGCTATTTTTGGGGGGGATCAAATTCTCTCTCACAAAACTGCTAAATGGGACCCTCAGTAAATAGAGACTGTTCTAAATTCCTGGACCTGGGAAACTGAACAGGCAGTTAAGCAGAAACCCAGTGGTGTCCACTGATTACTGCAGCTGTTCAACCTCAGAAGCAGCTATGCAGAGATGAAAGTGAGCTTTGTTTCTCAGCTTAGTGTTGAAACTCAAGGTTGTTCTCAGAGATCTCGCTGATACTGAGCCTTGAGATGCTTGTCATCATCAGCTTAGTTGTTTGAAATGTCACTTGGATAACTACAGATAAGCATATTAAAAATGATTGAAGTAGGGGGCCACATACTATGGGGAAGCATAATAGCTACTTTTTAGCATAATAGCTAAAAAGTGGGTCACTCATGTAAATGTCCATGTAATAGCATATATATGATGAGACCAACTGCATCAATTACATGGGTGCTCTCTAGCTCCATCATGGTACTGGTCATGACCAGACATCTACCGTTGATACGTGGGAAAGAAACAAGTCTCCATGTGTCTGATGAAGAGGCTGGAACTCCGTGACAGACCTTTGAATCCCTTGAGAAGTTAGTTGGATTTCCCAGTGCAGCACAGGCTGTCAATGCCACCCATTGTCTGTATATCTTTCGCATCAGGTTTTTAACTCTTTCTCAGTGCTATGGTGGATGCCTGGCCACTTTTGACATGGTTTCAGGTTATGATGTTACCCTTCCGTCCTATTACACAACTCTAGACACACACTTGTATCCCCTTGGAGTAATTGGTGTACAGTTTTCAGATAACTAGACTATTGGCAATCTGGCAATGACCTCTATCTGCAAAAGACATTCAGTAACAGACCGATGGTCGAAATAGCTGATACTCGCTCCCATCCAAAGGCATCTAGGATCATGGACGATTGGGATGACTGAGTCAAAATTGGACTGAGAAATTATTTCTGACTCTACCTCTCTCCATTTTCATGGTCCGCACACATAAGCCAGACAATTTGGTCACTGAATGTAGCTGTCTACAGGTAAGAAGCATCTCTTATCCCCTTTCTGGGTTAAGGTCTGGAAGAAAAAGTGGGAATGGCCTTGCTCTTGTGAAACTTCAGGTTTCCTAAGCAGAGTGCTTCTTTCTCTCTTTTCAGTAGCAACTCCCTTGAGTCAGTTCAAACCCATACCCATAGCAATCCCAAACCAGCCAAGAGTGACCCTCTTGAGAACCACTCACGGTGGTTCTTAACCATCAGGAAGTAATGAGATTTCATCTTCATTCTGTTGGAACCACCTAGATTCCCCTTTGGGGTTGACATGACATTAAATCACAAACAAATAATGACCCCTTTGTTTAGTCTATACTGCTCACTGCGTCCGCCTGTGGGCCATGTGGAGTAAGAAAAGGTCTCTGTATGTTAACAGAAATAGCCTTATCATCTGGCACGCTTTATTCTTCCAAACAAAAAGAGGTCTCAGGGTAAATAGGAGGCACGTGGAAGAAAGGTGAGTGATCCTTACTGACATGGGAGACCCTCCAGTAGTTGTAACTAATGATTTGTGACGGCAGAAGGAGTAGAAGCCCAGAAACCATCAAGTGAGACTTTGTAAGGTTCTATTGGTTTCTTAGGGCTGCCAGACTGCCAGAGGGAAATACTAAAAGGCAGTCATCCTTCAACAAGAACGGGAATCTGGATGTTGCAAATGGTTAATTGCTTGACTTCATTGGCGAGGTTTGAACTCTGCAGAATTACCACTCCCACTTGCCTCTTACCTCCCAGCTACCCCCTCCAACCCCTGTATATGCAATAGTTGGAAACTGTGACAGTCTAATCATGTAAAGATGTATCACCTGGGACAATATTTAGGGCGTTTCTACTCCATGTTATAGGATTGCCATGAGTCAGAATCAACTCGATAACAGTGGTTTTGTATTTTTTTAATAACAGAAATTTATTGTTACACAATTCTGAAGACTACAAGTTGAAACCAAGTTATTGGCCAGGTTTATGCCTTTGGAAAGCTCTAATAGAGGAGGAATTTAGGAGAGAAGACAGTTAACCCTTGACATCCACTTTGTCTAAAAGTGCCTTCTAAGCACATTGTCTAGAAGGCAAGCATGGTACACTTGGAAAGAACATACTGTTCACAAATATACTACTCTCCAACCCAAAGGGACCCTAATCAATTAGCGTTCACAGGTGATAATACCTTTCCTCTGCTCCCGACCTACAGTAATCCTCGGCATCCTTTGGCAGGTAGATGGATCTTCTTATTATCATTCTTTTTAGTGATTAAATGTGTTTTACTTATCTATTTTTAAAAACCATTTTATTGAGAGTTAACACAGATATCATTCTATAATAAAATCATATCAAGCAGTAAAGGCTTTTCTATGTACCGTCTATTGCTGCGTGTGTGTCTTCTCTCCTCTTCTGTAAGATAACCATTCATATGGGATTAGGATCCACCTCTAAAACTTCATTTTAATGAACAACATCTGAAAAGCCTGTATTTCCAATGCAGACCACATTCATAGGTACAAAGGTTAGGACTTCAACATATCCATGACACGGGTACATAAGTGTGTACAATAGCGATCATTTCTCTTGAAAAACCACCTCCAAAATGTTTCTCATTAAGGAAACAACCCTGGGATATTTCTCTGAAAATGGTGCAAGTAGTTCAACTCACTGTTGGGTCTGTTGTCCCTTTTCAGGCAGTACTGATGGCAGCTTGACTAATAGTCCTCTCCAACTTAGAGAAAAGCTAATCAGAAACAAGAACAAGAAATGTGCCTCATTCCAGGATCTCTTATTCAAAGCACTCAGTTACATGGTCAGTTGTGTTCTGTCATTGTAGCAGCTGTACAACATCCTATGGAGTACCACCCACTTGTCAGTGTGAATAAACAGGACAGAATGGACAGTTATTCTCAGGCACCACTCATCCTCAACCCACCTCTGTGAACAACCACTAAATTGGTCAAACTGAAATGCGAACTCAAAGACCTATTAGCTGAAAGTGGGCCAAGTTATGGGAGGCCATGAGACCCGTGTGCCCTGCCTAATAACGGTCTCTTTTGGTAGAAGAGGAGCACATTTGTAAACCGTATGTTCTCTCTAAGAGTATCATACACCATTTGAACTGTATATTTTTCATCTGGAACCAGAAGAAAACTGTCCAGTCTGTTAGAATTATGGTACTTGAACCTGTGCAAAATGAGGCTGTCAGCAGAGAAATGTCCAATGAGGTGGCCCTGTTGTATAAAGGAGGCAGGACCCTGAGACAAGGGCTCACTTCTATTAAGTATACCTTTACTGGGTGGATGGCTTTTGTATAAAGAAGACAAGCCCCTTTTTAGCCATGTTATGAGGCTGTGAACATAGTGCATAATATAGGACTTCAAAAATAGGATGAGTCTATTTGCTGAGTCTGTGCCTTCAGCAGCTGTTGTTAAATGTCATAGAGACATTATAGGATAGAGCACTGCCCCATAGGGTTTTATTGAGGCTACTGTGTAGGGGAAGGAACCACCCTCGTGGTATTGTATGTTAACCAACGGGCTGCTAACTGACAAGATAGCAGCTTGAACCCACCAGTCTGTGTGAGGAATAAAGATAAGACTGCTTCTTCCTATAAATGCGACAGCCTCAGAAATCCCAAGGAGTCATTCTGTCCAGAATTGTGCAGATGGTGATTGATCTGTTTTGTAAAATCTTCATGGAAAGACATTTTCTTGTTCTTCTCACATGGAGGGACCAGAGTGGGTTTATACCACCAACACTGCAATGAGCAACCAAATAAGTCTTTGTGGTGTGAGATATATATGATTATTTAATTAAAATATTTCAAAAGAAATCAAATGTCAGCTGCAGGACTGGACTATATTTCTCCTAGCTTAAATCTAGAAAGCAGAAACCTCAGCATGAAAATGTACACCCAAATCTTAGACTAAAAAAAATGTAAAAGTCCTAAGCATGTTGCCAAAAAAAGTCACCCGTTTGACTCATACCCCCGTTCCCATTGACCCTGGATACCTTCAGTTGGAAGGCCTCTCAGATATGAACACATTTGTCCTTTGTATCATACAGATATACAAAATGGAATTCAGTGCAATGAGATAGTATTCTAAAATTCCCATGGATTGCTGTCATAATAAATTAGAAATCAAGTGTTATCTATCATGGCACTGCAGGGATTTTTAAGATCAATCAATAGACAGACGATAGATGGATAGATATCCAGAAGAGAAAGATTTTTAAGACCTTGCCTGATGTGACTGTGGGGGCTGGAAATTCTGAACTATGTAGGGCAGGCTGGCAGCGAGCAACTCAGGAAAGAGTACATATTTTATTCTCGAGTCTGAAATGTATAGGGCAGACTGAAGGCTGAAAATGCAGGTAGGATTTCTATGATATGATCATGGGACTGCCCCCTTCTCCGGAATTCCTCAGATTTTATCCTTTAAATTCTTCAATTAATGAAACAAAACATCAACCCCACTGATAGCTAGTCTATTCCACCTTCTGGAGACTCCACTCAACAGGGCAGAATAGGGGTCTGTGGCATTGGTGTCAGGTAAGTGTTGGACCGCAAACATCAAGGTTAGTGTTTCAAAACCGATAGCTGCTCTGAGGGAAAAAGTTGAAGCTCTCTTCTCACATAAAGGTTCACTGCTTCAGAAATGCTGCATAAGACATTTGATTTGAACCAGACTGGATTCGACGACAACAGGATAGGAGAGTAAAAGTGTAAGCCTCATAGGGGCAATAGGTATTTAGGAAGCCCGCTGTCACTTCTTTCTCCTGCAGGATGACTAGTGCATTAGATCCAACAAATGTTGGCTAAGCAGCTAAGGGCTTACACTGTGCTGCAAGGACTCTTTCAACTAATTAGCTGCTGTGGGGAGTGGCCAAAGCTGTCATGGTTGTGATGCAGGGTGACTGAATGTGTGCCAAAGTACATCTACTACACATGGCTTTCAAGGTAGATCACCAGTCATTTTTTTTAAATCAATGCTTCGTGAGTTAGAAGCATCAGCTTTTCAGTTGATAGTGGAGTGCTTCATGATTTGTACCAGCCAGTAACTCTAATTAGATAAATGCTTTCCTTGTTATCTTAAGTTATGTCTTTGACTTAGAGTCTACTGAATGGAAATGTGGAACCCATCTATAAAAATGCCTTCATAGTGATTACTAAACACAAATGTCATCACGAAACCAAGTACAATGGTCAAGCTATGCCAACACATAAAATTAACCATCACATTCTGTATTATAACTTTGTGTGGTGGTTACTTGTTGGGCTGTATGTTGGTGTGGATAGACTAGAGAAACAAATTCATAGACACCCATGTGTATAAGAAAGAGCTGTATACACAAGTGCTGTTGAATATTGGGAAAACAAGTCAGTCCAGTGCATATCAAGTCCTTAAGACCAATATTAGCCCACATGTCTGATACCAACCTATAAAGTCCTCTTCAAACTCCCAAAACGCATGCAATCATGCAGAATGCAGGAAGATCACAGGCCAGTGGAGAGAAGGTCTTATGGATCCAGTGGTGGTGTAAACATCTCAGTGGTGGTGTGGGTCTCCATGTGGCTCCACTGGCTCCCGAGCTCTAGCATGGCAATGGCAATGTCTCACAGGTAGTGCCTGTCAGAGTTATGACCTGATTGACAGTCTAAACTCCACCCATTCATTCTTAATACTCAAACTGAGAACAGATTATGCAACGACCACAGGCTGCTAACCACAAATCCAGCAGTTTGAGACCACTAGCTGCTCCTTGAGAGAGAGATGAGGCTTTCCACGCCTGTAAAAAATTACAGCCTTGGAGCCCACAGGGGCACCTCTACCCTGTCCTATAGGTCACTCTGAGTTGCCATTGACTTGGTGACAATGAAGCCAACCTTTCCCAACCTGAGTTCTTTATCTGAAGCACAGAATTAAAAACAAAGAATTTGAATGACTCTGACTACAGCGCAAGTCCTAAAAACAGTACCTAACACCATTTTAGATGCATCGAAGGGAAGTCCATGGGTGTGTAAAAGCACTGACACACGATTTTCTCCTGAAACCCGCACAGAGAAGGGCTAAGGACAGTAGCATATGTCTTTCATGTCATCACTCACAAGTCACTTGATGTGTCATTGCGTAGGATTCTGTTCTCTTCTGATGAATCTTGCTGGCCCATGGGCTACAGTGAGTCCCTGGTGTCCACTGACAGCCCTTGGTTTATTTGGTGGTGAGTGAACAGAACACCCCCTCAGGAGTTTCTGACATTACTGTGGGGGGATTGACCCTTAGCTTGCAGTCAGCCACCTTCTATCACCAGGCTGCATGTTATCTTTGAAAGGCACAAGCATTTTTATCCTCAATATGCTGTTTGCTGAGCAAATTGCCCAGTTGAACCACTGTGGGGCTCAGTGCTGATTAAGTCCTTATTCTTTAAAATACAGCACAATGCCTGAGCACTTTTTGGAAAACTGGAGAGGCTGGGGGCCAGGGTTAGACATGCGCTGTTCTCTGTTCTGTTTGTTTCTAAATTAAAGCAGGCGGCTCAGGTAGGTGAGAGTGAGAATTATTGTTTTCCTAACGTGAAACACTTGATTTAAAGCATATTCCCTTTGAAGGAAGGTATAATTTGGGAATTATTTGAAGTCTCTAAGTGGTTAGAAACTGGGTTTCGCCAGATTTCTAGCTGTAAGCAAAAGCCAGCCTCTGATAAGAAGCTGTTGTATTTTATTGATGCAAAGGGGATAAGTACACTCTTGGGGGTTTCTTGGTTCAAGAGCATCCTAGCTGTTATTTGCAAATGGCAGTATGCAATTCTGAATATTTTTGGATACAGTTAGCCCATAGAAGCACACTCTCTTATCAAAGGATGTCTCTTAGTATATTCAGGGAAGTTTTAAGGGCATAAAGGCTGTACCCTTCAAATGGGTTTATTCAGATTTGACCACCTGCAGGAAATTTGCATTTCCAGTCTGTATGTAAGGAATCAGAATCTGCAATTTAACAAGAGATCCAGGTGATTCTTAGAGACAACCCCCACCCCATGCCCCTGTATGCCCTGCCCTGGGTCATTCTTATTTGGTGTCTGTAAAATCCTGTTTAAATGCAGACCCTCAGTCAGGATATGAACCAGGATTGGGCATGGGCACTCACAGCAGCAGGCAGAACCAACATGAACCACTTTGAAATGCTGGTTGTAACATGAGTTTTGTGAGTCGGGAAAGCTTCTTTCCATTACCTATTCATATGTAATAATGAATTATGAAATAAAGCACGGAACTGAAATAGATAGACTTTCCATTATAAAGTCAGTCTCATATATGGGATCCTGCACTGAATCATTTAGCTATTTAGGAACACTTTTTGCAGCTAACTCATCCTGGCAGGCCCGACGGGATGCAGTTCCTCTTAAAATAAATATGGAGTCATCAAACAGGCAGCAGTGTGACAATTAACTGCTGGGCTGGAAGGAACTGTTGTTTGACTTTTCAAAGTCGGCAGAACAAAAAGAGGAGGTTCCATGAATTACAAGGACCATGTACACAGAGGCACAGCCTTTTGGGGGAAAAAATCTTGAATAGAAACACCCCATTCGTGCTTTCTTGACTCAACGGAATGAGTCCAGAAATGAGGGATTCCACAAAACTTAATTCCCCAGGCAACTTGAAACTTTGCTTCTTTATCATCACAAAGGAATAAAAAGAACAGACACAGACAATCGCATCCTGAAATAACCCATCACCATTGAGTCGCTTTAAACTCATAGCAGCCCTATGAAAGATTTCTGGGAACAGACACAGACAGACAGCTGGAGACTTTGAACCACCAAACGTGTTGAGCAGCTTGATGCCCACTCACCGCACTCCCCGGGCTCCTTTTAGTCTTCAAAGAGTATGAATGGTGGTTTAGCACTTGTAGTTCACTTGCATTATCCATCTGGGTAGTTCTTGGGCTTATCCCCAAGAGGGAGGATGCAGGCAGGGGTCTGGGTGGCAGCGGCAGGGGAGACAAGTGAAAAGAATTGAGATGAATTTAGAAAAAAAGGATTGACAGGCTTTAATCATTGAAGGAGGAATCCCGGTGACACAGTGAATTACGTACTGAACTGCAACGCTGAAGGTCAGCATTTTGAACTCACTAGCCACTTTGAGAGAGAAAGATGAGACTGTCCACACCATAAAGATTTAAAGCCTCCAAAGAGGCAGTTGTACCCTGTGACATAGGGTCACTAAGAGTCAGAATTAGTAAACCTGTAGGACTGGGTTACATTGCCCCGGTGAGTTTCCAAAACTATAACTTTCTATTAAGCATAAAAAAACCCTCATCTTTCTCCCATGGAGTGACTGGTGGTGTTCAGCAGCTGATCTTGCAGTTAGTAGCCCAACATATAAACACTATGCCATCAGGGTTCCTACTTCCAACACACAGAGACTTTAGATAGTTTTTCTGAGGTTGTAATCCTTACAGGGCCAAGATCCTCAAGTTTATTCTTCAGAATTCCTGGTGGATTTGAAGTAGTCCAACATTTACCCAACAATGTGACCAATACTCCCTAGGATATAATAACCAATCATAAAAGCTCATAAATATAGAAGAGACCCCTGAGCCATTAAAATATTGTTTACAGAACTCACTCCTAAACTATTCATCTCTTTGGTTTTGCCTTTACTCAGAGCGTCTTTAACAATGAGTGAACTTCCATTGCCAGGCAGAGAATTCTCTAACTGTGTGGCTTTTGCATATTGAAGACAGTACATGAGAGGAGACTGCATTAAGCAGACACACCCATAGCAATAGCAGTAGTTGAGACCCTGACTGGTAAACTGATATAAGGGAAAATGAAGCAATAGATAAAAGTGCATCCCTCTCGGAATTTGGGATCCCTGACAAATAAGCATTGAACAGCTTACTGCTAGGAAGAAAGATGAGGCTTTATACTCTTGTAGATCTTTAGAGTAACAAAGCAAGACAAAAACTCACTGCCACCAAGTTGATTCATAGACACCCTGTAGAAGAAGGCAGAAATGCTACTTTGGGTTTGGAGACATTAAATCTTAACAAGAGTAGATAGATATCCTCATATCTCTCTCCCAAGTTGAAACTGGTGGGTTTGAACCTTGTACCTTGTGATGGACAGTTCAATGCGTAGCCCACTGGTCTATCATGACTTAGAGACTTTATATAAGATTAATATGAGTTGGAATAATTGACTTGAAAGTAGTTCATGTATGTCTCTGTGCTTGATTTATATTGGATGAGGATTCAATGAGTATTCTACATAAAATTCATTGTGCAAGATATCTTTCAGTACTTATCTGTAAAATGGTGAGAATCATGCTGCCCTCCCACTTTGAGGCAGTATGACTCTCATCATTTTACAGAGAAGCCAATGGAGACCCAGAGTTTGCATGTCACTCATTGAAGATGGCATACACCAGATGTCCTAAAGTCTTCATTTGGAAGCATGTCCACATAACTCCAAAGACCAGGATTCATTTTCTCTAAGTTCTATTGTTAGAGATGGAATTTCATGAAAACTATAATCCCTACTGAAAACAAAATCGAAAAAAAATATTCTGAATACCAGTAATTCAGGCTGAAAATGTAAGGCCTTGACTTCAAGCAGAAGTGAGTTACCTGCTGCCTGCATTACTCAAGGACTAACAACTGCACAGGACCATTAAGTCTTTAGAAGGCAACTCAAGAAGTTAATGGAATTCCTTTCAATGGCGCCAAACTTTGAGTTTAGAATCTAAGTTCAAATGAAATGTGAACAGAAAAATGTTCCTGAGATTGTAAAGCAGGACTCAAAGACCAGCATTTTTATTATTGGGTTGTTAGGCACTTATGAAGAGCCAGGGTGGCCTAGTGGTGATGCACAGGACTTCCATTCAGAAGGTCTGCAGTTCAAAATTACCCAGCATTCCATGGGAGAAAGAGGAAGCTTTCTGCTTATGTAAACAATTACAATGGCCCGAACTCACATGGAGCAGTTCTATCCGGTCCTGGACGGTTGCTGTGAGTCGATATCAACTTGATGGCAGGGAGCTTGGATTGTCAAGATATAAAATAGACCCCCTTTTCAATAGAAGGAAGCCTGGTGGTGTAATTGATTACCTAGTGCATGACTACCAACAAGGTCAACAGTTCAAAGCCATGAGCCACCCTGTGAAAGAGAGGGCTCTCTATTCCTGTGAAGAGTTCGAGTCTCTGAAACTCACTGGGGCAATTCTACCCTTTCTCATAAGGTTGCTATGTATGCAAATCAACTCCGTGGCAGTTATTTTTGTTTGTTTATTTAGCAATAGGCTGCATAAACTGCTGCTTAAGATTGTAATTAGATAATCCTCCTCTCTACTCTGCCTGACCATTTCTAATTCTGTCTAGGTTGCAATGTATCTCAGTGGAATTACTTCTTTAGAATACTAAAAATCTAGGCCATTTCTCCAGAAAACAACTATTGTAATGAACACATGCCAGAGGTGATCACTGAAGAAGTCCAAGGATTTCCCCTCACTCCTTTGAATTATTCTATTCACTGAATCCAAATGCTTATCAGACTAGTGCAGAGAGGCAGGGACAAATCATCTTTGATTGGGAATGATGGGAAATGTGGCAAGAAGATTTTTTGTATTATTAATTTATATTTTCTTCCTGTCTTCTCCTTGCCCTTTTCCCCCATTCAGGTAGAAAGATTATGAAACATGGCTAGTTGAATTTCATGGTGAAAAAGTCCAAGCTTATTAAAAATAATGGTGCCTGAATTAAAAAGATATGCATGGACTGAATGAAAAGGCCATGCATGGGACAGAGTTGGTGGAAACAAAGTGTATATCATTGTATAAGCAAAGGATGCTGGCATCTCATTTCATTTTAATATCTAGTGATGGTACAAAAAGACAACTAATTCATTAATTGTGCCTAAGGGAGGGTAGGATTGAGAGCCCAGGGTTCATGGTCCTATCAAAAAGTTATGCCCCTTAAATACTTCAAAATATGGACATATGCACAAAACTAATGCATGTGGGCTTTGTAGAAGATTCCAGGAACTTGGCATAGCCTCCAGAAAGAGGTAAGAGTTGCCACCAAATAGTTGTAGTGAAATTTCCTAGAAGGTCAGATGGTGTGGGATCACTGTTGGAAATTTAGTTCATCTTAACCCTAAAGAGGTACAAAACATCTTGTTTCTATGCGTTGGTAGATTAAACATTCACCATTAATCCAGAATCGAATGCTCCTTAGGACAGGCAGAGAAATAGCCTGACACACACAAGTGGAAGAGCAAACTGTGCTTAAAAAAATCCCAAGGGAAACTTGAAATTTCTTTTATAAAAAATCATTTTTGGGGGGACTTATACAACTCTCATCACATTTGTACATCTGTTGCCCTCTTCATTCTCAAAACATTTGCTTTCTACTTAAGCCCTTGGTACCAGCTCATCATTTCCCCCACCTCCCCCATGAAACCTTGATAATTTATAAATGATAATTACTTTGTCATATCTTACACTATGAGACCAAGGATGACAAGCTCCCAATAATGAGGAATTAGGGATTCCGAAGCAAGCCAATCTCTACCACACAGTGATGAGTCCCCTAAGAGAGAGAGAGTACGTCCACTCTTCCAACTTCACATATTTGCAGAGCAGCTTCCTTACCTCTCAGAAAGTATTCCATGCTTTCATGCCAAATCCTAGTTTTACCATCTCTCATCAGGCCCAGCAGAGCCTAATTTAGTATGACACTTTCATGTCGAAACTACTTTCACTCCTCAGAGTGAGCGGAAACTGAACATCAAAATGAAATTTCAAATGAGTAAGACTACATGAGATTTTTTTTAGCCTGAATCCTCAAACTTCTGCTGAAAAATCCAAGGCACTATGAAAATTGCTACTTCTCACAGAAATACTGCAATTCACTCTCAGAATGGAAAGACTGCCTTAAAAGAAATTCCAAGCATTAACTTCCCCTTGATACTAGTGATGATCTGGTTTTATCCTCCTGCATCTTGTGCTTGCTTGCAAGTCTCTGCCCCCACCCCTTTATTCTGTCACAATGGCTGCCGCTGATGTCTCTCTTCTCCGTGTGTGCAGGCTGATCCCTTCTTTGAATTACGAAGTGTGTTCCATTCCTTCTTTTTAAATCTGGCCTGCTTCCATAGCCAACAGACTATGCAGAGGTGACGCTGAACCTAAGGTCGACTTGGCTCAGAGCAGTGGTTCTGAACCTTCCTACGGCTGTGGCCTTTTAATACAGTTCCTCATGTTGTGGTGACCCCTCCCCCTCCAACCATAAAATTATTTTAGTTGCTACTCCTTAACTGTAATCTAGCTACTGTGATGAATCAGCCGACCCCTGTGAAAAGGTTGTTTGATCCCCACAAACACACAGGTTGAGAATCACTGACTTAGAAGCAGAACGGGAGCGTCCCTTGGTGTATACTATGGGGAGGGAACTCTGCCCAACCTGCCAGCATTGACCTCTCACATAAGAAGAACTTTACTTTTCTGTTAAAGAGAATGTAAGACTGGAAGAGTCTTCGATCTCAATGGTTTCCTGAAGAACGAGGACACACTCGTCCCTGCTCACGCACACACACACCAGGGTCTTACCCCTAGCCTCAGACTTCCAGTTATATGTGAAGTTCATCATCAGGTTGGTTCCTATGCTTCCTTTACATCTCTCTCATTCTTTGGTCCTATCTGCAGAGACAGCATATTGAAATTTGAAAGTATGTTTGGAAACTGATTATGGTAGCAATTGTACAACACTGCTTGACATGATTCAACTATGGAATGATATATCTATTAACTATCAATCAATAATAAAAATAAAAAACAGGTGCAGGATGGAGGTTCAATTCCAGCAGTGACTCCACAGGAGCAAAGGCTGGGCCTCCTACTCCCAACACCAGAGGACAGTGATGCCCCCCCCCCAAACAACAACAACAACAACAACAAAACAGATCCAGGAAGAGTAAATCCTTAGACCAATTTGTTCTTACATCCTGGCCACATTCAATACTTGCCCTCAGGAAGGGAACATGGACGATATGGATGCCATACCAAATGTAGTGTAGGTGCTCGACTATCAGATAAAATGGCCCCTCTGCCTTTAAAGACTGGTCTCCAAATAAACTATCTTTGTGAAATGTCAACTAAGTTCACATGGAAAAAACCACACTATTATCTGTCACTGAAAGATTGCATATGTGCCAAAGTCGAAGGAAACATGATTCTCATAAGTGAGGAGACACTAGTTTGCAGAAGGCTATCCACATAGGAAATAAGCATCCATTGAACTCCCTCTATCCACAATTGAGGGATGGGAGGAAAATGGTTACTACACAGAGTGCACTGAAGAGATGAGTCTAGACAATCAAAGGCTTAAATTTGACTTGGACACTTTGAAACTATGTCTACTGCTCACCCCTCTGATGCTGGCTGGACCTGAATTGATTTCCAATATTTTCTCTATTTTTGTTTTGGTTTGTTCATATTTGGGTGTACCTCAAAGGTGTTATGTCACTGGAGATCACCCTCATGGTGTGGGTGTTACATGTTTTTCTTTGTTTTAGTATATGAAACCCAAGATTGATGAACCTATCGGGACAACAAATAGAATAACGCTGCCAGGGATGGGGCCCACTGGTGGGAGAGGGGGAGGTAAAAGGGGATAATATCAGGGAACTCAGGAAGAAAAAAATGTTTGGAAACTGTCGTAGCAATTGTATAATTCTGATGATGCAATTGAATTATGGAACTACACAATAACTACCAATTAATAATACATTTTTAAAAGACAGACAGACGGGAAAAAATAAATGTGTCCATTCTTTTCTGTATTCCACTAAATGTTTTCTTAGTCTGAAGAGGCACTTTTTATTCATCTACCACAAACCATAATAATATTTAAACATTCACATCTAACTTTTCTTCTGTTGAAAGTTATTTGATGAACACCCATTGCCTTTAGAACAGTGGTTCTTAACCTACCTAAGGCTGTGACCCTTTAATATAGCTCTTTCTATGTAGTGACAGCCTCTCCAACAATTAAACTATTTTTTTTGCTACTGCATAACTGCAATTTTGCTACTATTAGGAATTGGTTGACTCCTGTGAAAGGGTAGTTCGACCTCGACAGGTTGAGAATCGCAGCTTTAGGATAAAGCTAACTTTCTTAGCCTTACGAATCCAGAGCCCTCCGCTTCTGGATCCTGCTCATTCTCCCTTGTCTGAGATGGCAGGCTACCCTTGAGTAACGTGACCAGATTTTAAGTGGGACACCATTGTCCGGGGATAGGGGGTTCTTGGTTAAAAATATAGTCTATGTGGAGCAACATAAATGTTCATAGAATGCAAAAATAGTATTTAACATATTTATTTTAATTTTAAAATTCCACAGGACATTATTAAATTGTTAAAAAGCGGGACATCTGGTCACTTTACCTTGAGTGACATAGGTCCCCTTTGTTTCAGTGGTCTGTAGGTCTGACTGGCCTGTAGGTCTCTCTGCATTTTTGAACAGCATAAATAAACCACTGGAGTAAGGGTGTTAAAGAACTCAGGGCATGTCTAATGGAAATTGGGCACTGGGCCTGAATAGATTTCTCTGTGCTATTTTATTCTTCAATGGCTTATTTCCTTACAAAACTGGGTTCACGGAGAATTTCTGTCTCCATTTGCCATGAGGAAATGTTGGTGCTTTCTTCCTTCAGGGAGCTCCCAGCAAACAGAGTGAGTCCAGAGTGACTCAAAGTATGAAGGGGGATGCTGAAAAACAGAGTGGTAACCATGCCCAGTGGTAAGCCAGGAACATTTTTAGAGGTTTCCTAACTTTAGAAAAGTATCTTGAAGCCATATCTTTAAATTACTGGAAAGAGCAAGTTTCAAAATTGCAAACTGAACTCAATTAATCACCTAACCTTTGTTAGGGTTCATCAACGTCTTATTACACGTCACCTTGATTTCTGGTGGCAGAGGAGCAAATTCTCCATGTTTCCTTAAGACATTGCCTCTTTTCCACCTCCTTCCCCAGCAAGTCATCCATTGCAATGCTGTTTTGTGCCTACAAATCTTGCTAGGATATTTAATAATTACCCTTCCTGTGTTGGAAATTGTTATATCGATCACTTTGAGAGAGAATATTTACTTTTGGGCCTGCATCTATTTGTTCAGTGCATTCCTAATGCAGTCACAGCAATTATCAGAGGTAATTCTTGAAAGCTGAACAAGCCCAGTGCCTGGCTCCTACCTATAGGTTTTCCTTCAGTTTTACAAATAATGATTTATGCAAAGTCACCAAGACAGCTCTTGCTTCCAATGCGAGGTTTATTATCTCCAAGATGAACAGACAAGTCATTAAGCTCTCATGGAAGGATTAGTGGAGAGAAAGATCACCACGTTGTGATTTTCTGGTTACATGGTTCAATACAATGATGGTTTAAGGAAGTAAAAGCCAATTTTAGCACTACCATTATGGAGCTGTGTGTGTCATCAATAGGCAGTTATAAAAGCTCTGACTGATAAGAATTTCCCCACCATAAAAGCTCCTTCCATCACATATCCACTAAGTGAGTCACATAGAAGAATAACGTCTAAGAAATGTGATTCATTCCCCAGCTGTTATTTCCTGATATATTTCTTATACAGGAACCCTGAGAATAATATTTATCATTTAGGAGCCAGGAGTATTAAGTAATAAGAAAGATTCCACAAGAGCCTTCTGCAATTAGTCTCATTATTTTAAAACACATATTACATTTGTGTATGCTTTTTACTGTACAGACTATAAATAGATAATTGTGTCTGTTGTCCTAAGAACAGAAATATGCATTCTTGTTGATCTCTTGAATGTGTGTCATCACCACCAGTTTGTCATTCTGTGGTGGCTTAGGCATTGGGATGTTGCTTAAAGCTATGCCACTAATATTGCAAAATACCATGATGAGCAGGTTTCAGTAGAACTTCCACACTAACAAGAAGGTCCTAATATGTACTTCCAAAATTCCACCTGTGAAAACGTTCTGACTCACAACAAAACATGATCTGATGGAATGCTGGGAGTCAAACCCCCTAGATCAAAAGGCACTAAAAATACACAGTGGCTACAAACAGGTACTTGAGCATGGCAAGAAGCATAAAGATGGCATAGGATGGGTCAATAGTACATGCTGTTCTAATAGGGTGTCCGTGATTAGTGCAAATATGATTGCAACTCAATAAAAAAATGCCTAGCTGAGAGAGTAGGGCTCATAGTGAATAGGAAGAGATGATCACACCAATATCCACACACACACATCTCTCTGTTATCCTTGGCTCCCTTAGAAATGTAAGTTACCAGCCCCTTACTCAGAAAGATTCTAAATACTCCATTGCCTCAGAACAAAGCTTCTCTTTGGGTCTCTGGGGCTCTACATTTTTCCTGGAACAGAAAGTTTCATCTTTTGTCCATAGAATAGCTGGTGGGTTCAAGCTGGTAACCTTATGTCTAGCAGCACACAATGTACAGTCGACATTACCACTAGGGTTCCACTTATCTCATTAGTGTGATGCTGAAACTCTTTTGTGGTCATGACTTTGACGTCATTCTCTAACAGGTTGCCTGCTTCTTCATGCCAACAGCTCCTGAGTTACCTTAAATTGGCTCAGGGGTTCTCTATAAGGCCAGATAAAGTGCCACCTTTCCATCTTTACTTCTGCTGGAATCAAGCCCTAGTCCTCTCATCTTTGTCAGTTTTTCACATTTTAATGGACTATAATAATAAGTACACCAGCAAGAAATACTAGCAGCATAACCGACACACAGAGCTTCCAACTGCTTGGTATAGTGTAGTCAAGAGCAGAGGGTTGAGGTCAGATGCCTGAGTTTGCATCACGACTCTCAGAATTCTCAGTTGAGTCAACTAAGCCATTTATGCACTGTAATCTCTCTCAATAGCGTCCTTTTAAAAGGGGGAATAATCAGACATACACATCATAGGATTCCTGTGATGTGAAAGGGGTTGAAACATATAAACTGTGTTTGGCTTTCAGTTACAGTAGTCAGTTACCATCAAATAGATTCTGACTTTTAATGGCCCCATGTGTAGAGAGTAAAGCTGCCTGGTACGTTTCCAGAAGCCAATCAACAGTCCTATTTTCCAAGACAACTCTGGGTAGGTTTATGCCACGAGACTTTTGATTAGATCACTTACCAATGTGTGCCTCCCAAGAAGAACCCAATACAGGCTGCAGAAAAGACAGCCCACGATACAGAGAGGTCGGTATGCACTCGGTAGTACACTGAGTGTTCTGCCTTCCTTATATGACTCTATCAATAACCCTCAGCAAATCCAGGTAGACATTCAGACTCGACTGTGTCTCCATCATAAGACCTTACAACTTCTCAAGGACAATCTAATATCCTGTCTCCTCTGTTGAGTCTTCCTGGATGAATAGATGTTTAAATTTCTTGTTAGACCCTTATTTGTTAGCAACATTATTTGAGTTTTCATTAGATTGTAAGGATATGAGGGTGTTTCAAAAAAGATGGTGAAAAATGGAATAGGTATTGGAATTTGTCCACAAGCATTTAGATGCCCCCTCATTTACCAATGACACATTGGCTCATTGAACTGAACTCGTGCCATTTGAAGCACGACATTTTGGAGCTGTTTGTAAAATCACTGGTGATGATATTCAGGGACACATTTTTGACTTCTACATTCCTTTGTATACACACTGTAAACTTACAAAATGCTCCTTAAATATAATAAGAACTTGCTGGGATCACTGATTTTGCTTGTTTTTAGTGGCAATGGTAATGACAGTGACAACAGATAAGGAGATAATTTTAAAACACAGTGATTTTAGTCAGAATACATATCATATGTCAAGAGATTAATGGAGCTCTGTGGTTTCAGAGAATGATCATGTGAGCAACAGCTTGTATGATGGGTTGGTCAGCAAGGGAAGAAACTGGATGCTTGGGTTCAGAATCCTGCTAGGTGACAATGGACAGCTTCCAGTGACATCTTTCTCATTCTCCTTATTGGTAAAATAATGTCTGCAATATCAGACTGCCCTGCCTCACACCTGGCAAGCTGAAGGTCTAAATCAGGTAATGTTGTGTAGGAATTCCCAAAATGTACACAAGGAACCCCTGGCATCTGTGAGGGTTATATTTCAAGTGAGAGTTTCTTAATCCCAGATTTATGAACACTTTAGCATATATTTTCCTCATAAAATGCATTTGAGTACTACTATAAATTTCAAGTTGCTTCTTTAAATCTTAGTTGAATGACCAGGCAAGCAACAAGGAAAAGAATACAAGAAAACTGCCAGAAACTATGATTAATGCTAAGTCCATCAGCTTCGCTCACTAACCCTCTCTATTCTGTGTATATTCTCAGGACCAGCAATCCTGGCATCCTGCGCCAGAGAGATGCCAGATCTCAGGCACTCTGGAACTAGGGAGTGGGAAATGGAACATTTGTAATAGCATTGCCCGTGATTGTGCACCAGAAAATTTGAGCAGCACTCTCATAAATACTCCTATTACTCTACACATTGACCTTAGTCACAACTGATTCCAATTCACCCTACCCCTCCACTTTACGAAGCATGCGACTAGACCTTCATGACAATATATCCAAAGTACACAAGATGAAGTCTTACCATCCTTGCCTCTGAGGAGCATTCTGAGTCCTCACTTCCAAGATGCATCTGTTCGTACTTTTGACAGAATAAGGCACTTTGAATATTCTTCCCCAGGAACATAATCTGAATGACCCAATTCTTATTCTGTTTTCCTTATTCAATGTCTAACTTCCACGTGTCTATGAGATAATTGAGAAGATTATGGCTTGGGTCTGGCATATCTTAAGAAGTGAATTTTCTCCTTGGAGATGCAAGGCTGCTGTTTTCCAGGTTAAGAAGGTCTCAGTCAGTTGTCTCTTGTTGATGATTCACAAGGACTTGATTTTGGCTCTTTGTTGACTTCTGGGATAATGTGTAAATTGCTCACACTAAAACAAAAAGAAACCACTGCTATCTAGTCAATTAAAAGTCAGAATAATCCAAAAGGTTGAAGTAAAACTGTTCTTGAGGATTTCTGAGAGAATGGAAAACTTCACTTTTCTCCTTTAGAGGACTGGTGGACTTGAACTGCTCCTGCTTTAGATAGGAATTGAACTGCTAACTCTTTGGTTAGGAACCCGATACATAACCAACTAGATAGATCTCCAAGGCTCCTGAACATGGCAATAAGGGACATTTTTAGGTTCTGCCGTATAAATTTTGTTTTCTTTGGAATGACTCATTTATCAAAACCAAGAGACTAAGTACTTACAATTTTCCCTACATGAATCAATTCCTATGCCCCTTGAATCTCTTGTTCTTTTTTGAGAAAATTGAATATGCAAAGTTATGAAATAATACCCCACAAGATTTCTGTAAGTCAGAATGCAGTCAGATAATTTTTTCTGAGTATTTATAATTCATTCTTTCATTGAATTTCTAATTATTATATTGAATCAACTCATTTATTAATTTCACATCATCAACAAGCACATGAAGTAACTGAAAGTAGATAGATATGAACATCAGACTTTAGTATGACTTCTAACTCTGCCATTTACCAATTGCAGAATTTTAGGAAAGCTATTGAACTTCAGATATCCAGTTCTCTAAATAAAGGCGATAACAATGTCTCCTTTGTATAGCTATAGAACTTCAATGTAATCACAAATGTGATCATAAGTGATTGTAACTCAAATTAAATATAGCAATGTAAATACAGTGGACAGGAATTGTCTTCAAGCCAATGACCAATGGCTTTAACTTTAATAAATGACACAAATTAAGTGTGTTAGGAGTGGAGAAAGGCAGTGAAAATTACTCAGTGTGGTTGAGTTAGACTGGATTGTTTAGAAATGCAAATCCAGCACACTTATCTATGGATAAGAAAGAGATTTATACCAAGATATAATTCAAGAAGGCATCCTAGCCTTGTCTAGCTTAAGTCTATAAATCCCATGCTAGTCCATACATCTCTCTTAAGACTCAGTTTTAGGATGGTGATGCAGAAAGGGGACCTGGACACAAGAAGATCACAAGCAAGTGGATAGGGCCACTTCTTGAGTCAAACAGAGTTCCTGCAGGCAGGAAGGCAGGGGGCAGAGAAAGAAAAAGAGCAAGGCCCCAAGTTTCTTCTGATCAGAAGGCCACACCCCAAGCTACATCAATGATCTATGACCTAATTGCTAGTTTGGACTCCACCTCTACACTTCCATAAGAATTCAAGTCAATGGAGCACATCCTCATTCGCTAAGTCTTGAGGATGATATCTCTGCTCTGAACAGTCAATCTATAGAGAAGACCATATGGCTGGCCTGACTATGAGACATGACATTGCTCACTAACACTTGGACCCATGGGGGACAACACAGGAGAGACATTGTGGGAACTGCACCTGATCTGATCACACCACACATAGGCAAAACAGAACAGCAAGGGGAATAGAGCAAGGAAGTCCCCAGGGAGTGCCAAAAATAGAATTTGGGACCAGTGTGTGACACCCCATCAGACTCGACCAAGAAACACTCTTAAAGGCCAACTAACAGTCCTTGAACTATTTACAAACTTTTCATTTGGGGCATTAATCTTTTGGTTGTTGTTTTATTTTGTTGCTTTGTGTTGCTCTGTCTTGTTTTTGTACATGTTATTATTTCTATAGATCTATCTAGAGAAGATAGGCTGGATAAACAACTCAGAGGAGAAAACAACAGGATCAAGGTTTCTGGTGGGACATGGGGGAGGGAGAGGTAGGGAAAAGGAAGAGATGTTAACAAACCCAGGGACAAGGGAACAATAACTGATCAAAATTTGTTGTTAAGAGGGTGTAGGAGGTCAGACAGGGCTTGATCCAGGGTAATGTAACTGAGAGGAATTACTGAAACCTAAAAGAAGGCTGAGAATTATAGTGGGATAAACAAAATAGAGGAAAGAAGTAGGAGGCAAAGGATATTTTTAGACATCTAAATAAAGGCATTTATATATGTAAATATATTTATATATGAGGATGGGAAAATAGACCTATGTGTATATTTATTAGTTTAGTACTAAGGTAGCAGAAGGACATTGGGCCTCCACTGAAGCACTCCCTCAATGGAAGAACACTTTGCTGTATTAAATTGGCAAGCCACAAATGCTCATCTTCCAAACAATTAAAGATAAATGGGTGCATAGCAAATGTGGTGAGGAAAGATGATGGTGCCTGGCTATAAAAAGATATAGTGTCTGGGATCATAAAGGTTTGAAGGTAAACAAGAGGGGCCATTTAGTTCAGAAGCAACAAAAAGCCCACATGGAAGAAGCACACCAGTCTGTGTGATCATGAAGTGAAGTTTTGAAGAAATCAAGTATCAGGCATCAAAGAACAAAAATCATATCATTGTGAATGAGAGGGAGTGCAGACTGGGGAGTCAACACCCATCTATAGGTAACTGGACTTTCTTTTAGAGACAGGCTGAGTGGAGAAGACCAGCCACTCGGTGTGCAGTGTAGCAATGAAGAAACATACAACTTTCCTCTAGTTCTTCAATGCTTCCTCTCCTCCACTTTCATGATCCCAATTCTACCATATAAATCTGGCTAGACCAGAGAATGTACACTGGTACAGATAGGAACTGGAAACACAGGGAATCCAACACAGATGATTCCTTCAGGACCAGTAGTGAAAGTGGCGATACTGGGACTGTGGAGGGAAGGTGGGATAGAAAGGGAAAACTGTTGATAAGGATCTACATATAACCTCTTCTCTGGGGAAGGACAACAGAAGAGTGGGTGAAGGGAGATGCTGGACAGTATCAGATATGACAAAATAATAATAATTTATAAATTACCAAGGATCCATGAGGGAATGTGTAGTGGGGAGGGAGGAAAAATGGGGAGCGGATACCAAGGACTCAAGTAAAAAGCAAATGTCTTCATAATAATGACGGCAACAAATGTAAAAATGTGCTTGATACTATGTATGCATGTATGAACTGTAAAGAGAGCTGAATGTACCCCCATAAAATGATTTTAAAATATTCAAGTCAAAAAAATCTTGTAACTCCCGCAGTGGTCAAGGAGAAAAAGCAAAAATAAGTCTTTCAGGATGATTAGCATAGTTAAGGTCTTATATTCTTACAAAATTCCTTCTAATGTTGGATCAACTGATTCTTGGGGGAGAGGTAAATCTTACTGCTTTGAGGGTGGCCTTTCTTCTGAACTTCATTTGTGACATTTGGGGTGGAATAAATCAATCTCAGGAGAAGGTCCTTGTGATAACCAAACTTTTCTAAACTTTCTAAAGAATTCTACCATATGAAAGTCATTTACAGTTCAAATAAAGATTGTAGGCATGTCTGGTATTTAACCTTCCTGGAAAGTTCAATTCTATTACCTCGTGAAACCAAAGACTGTTTATCACCATCAGACTTTCAGGAAAATGTGCCATTATCTATTCATTGAGTCATCCATTATTCTGTTTATCTGGCATCATTTATTAGGACTTTCCTAAGTGCCTACCACTGTGCTGAGCAAATGGAGAAGGAAAGAGCTTGCTAACATCTAAACCATTAAAAAATACAGTCAAGTTGCTTATACCAGAGATAAACATTCTAAAGTTGTTAGATGCTATCAAGTACATGCAATACTTAGAGATCTTCTGTGCAGAGTACAGTGCCTTCATAGAATTTTAAAGATAATTTGGAAACAAATACCCAGGACTCCTCTCTCTCTCTTTTACAGTGTACTTTATTTTGGTGTAAATATAAAAATAATAAAAATATATGCTTAGGCTGAGCATTAATTTTCATATAGAAATGATGAATTATTTTCTGTTCAAGATTTCATTTTCCATACTGATGGCATTGGCTAGTGAACTCCACTTGCATTCTTGCATGAAAAAAAGATCAGTATGCCTCATGAGGGCCACGGTCTGATTATTATCAGAAGGCTTATTTTTTGGGTGGGCTGATGATGAACCAGGCAGCTGACTCTTTTTTAATTCAAGTAATACAATTTAAATTATCATGCGAACCCTGTGAGAAAATATTTCAAGAATTCATCAATTTTTATTATAATGATGACCCTATCTTACAATTTTTTTTCAATTCAGGATACTATCAGACTTAAAGTTCTGTCTGCACAGTGAGAGAGCGTCTTGGTGAAATGTTGGAATAAGCACTGAACTACTCATCACAGCTGTTCAACCCCGCCAGCTAAGTCATTGACAAAAGATGAGGCTCTTCACTGCATTGAAAACCCACAGTCTTAAAAGCCCTATGGAAAAGGTTGGCATCAAGTCTGTCCTATGGAACAATCAACCTGATGTTAAAATCAACCTGATGAAAAAGAGCTATTTCATTTGGGGTGGCACAGTGGGTTAAGTACTGGTTAACCATAAAGTTTAGGGTTCAAATCCGCAGCTGCTCTTGAGGCTAACCATTCACCCAAAGACTATATCTCAGGGTTTCTAAGTAGCAGTTTTATTCTGCCCATCGGACAGATCTGAAATCAAAGGCCATGGGTAAACTGTCAAATGTTAGTACAGCTAAATTATAGAAATTGTGTTTAAATCAAGGGAATAGTATCTGAATTGGTTATAAGTGAATGAAATTTGTCCCATTATCTCTACAATTAAATTGGAAATAATATTTCATATTATTTATAGTATATTTAAAATTTTAAAGGATCAAATATTTTATTTTCATTAATCTACATAGACTAAGAAAATTGCTTTATTCAGTATAAGTAATTTGGAAAACCTAATGAAGATACTTTGCTTAAAACTGATTGCTGTGCTGAGCCCTGGTGGGGCAGTGGTTGTGTGCAGGATTACAGTCCACAGGTTGGACAGCCCAAATCCAGCAGCAGTTCTCCAGGAGCAAGGCTGGGTTTCCTACTCCCACCAGGGCAGTGATGCAGGAAAACAAAAAAGAAAGAAAAAAGCCTATTGCTGTGGGGCTAATGTCATCTCACAGTGAATCTGCAGGTCGCGGTGGAACTGTTCCAATGCGTCTCCAGTTACTTGCATTTTTGCAGAAACAGACTCTCACATCTAACTTCCCAAACAAAGATGGTAGGTTATAACCTCAAAATTTTCAGATAGCAACTGCATTCTTAACCACAGGGTACCAAGACTCTTTATTCATTGGCTAACTGTTGGTGAATAAGCAATAGATACAACTATTAGTAAGAAAGTTTTTCTCTCTTTCTCTGAATGATTTAGACTGGTTATCCTTTTTTTTTAAAAAACAACAACAACAACAACAACAACTATTTTTACAACTATTCAACCTAAGCCAAATCCATTAACATCGTCAATTCCACTTCCCAGTGCCCATAGAGGACAGTGTGGAACTATCTCTGAGAGTTTCTGAAACTGTAATTTTTTTATGGGAGCAGAGAGCCTAATCTTTCTGACACAAAGCAGTTGGTGGTTTTGAACTGGTGACCTGTTGTCAGCAGTCCAATGTGTGACACACTAGACCACCAGGGCTCCTAGTGATACAAGTCCTAGTACATATAAAACTTTCTTTTATGCTTTCATTTCAAATTCATTTGTTTATATAAAAGTGATTAGATCCTGTATTGTTTTCATTCTATAGATACCATATATTTTTCTTTTCTTTTAAAGATTATCATTAATTGGGAGTTAGTACATGAAACATATCATTCCACAGTTCAAGCACATCAAGCAGAATTCTAAAATTGCTACCACAATCAGTTTCCAAACATTCTTTTTCTTCCTGGACTCCTTGGCATCATATAGCCCAACTTTCAGAGGGCGATCCCCAAAGACATAACATCTCTAAGATGCATGCTAATACGATCAAACAAAAACAAAACAAAAGTACAGAAAATGTTGAAAATCCGATCAGGTCCACATGCATGAGAGAAGGTATCAACTGGCAAAGTTTTAGCTGTTGAAGTCAGACTTACGCCTTTGATCTTCCATTCTCATCTCTCCAATACGCTCTCATTCACCATCCCTTTTCTCCCATGCCTCAGTTATGGATAGAGGGATTCACCAGAGGTTTATTTCTTCTGTATTCCCCACAAATATATCTTGGGACCCCGCTGTCACCCATAACCTTCTGCAAACCAGATTCTCACAATTGAGGCTCTAATATTAAGTCCTCCTTCAATTTTAGATTATCTGATTTACAATCCTTTGGTAACTAATCACGGTGTGCTTATTCCACGTGGGTTTGGTTGACATCTCATTTAACTGGGTGCTTGTTTGGAGATACGTCTAGAGGCCCCAGACACTATTTTATCTCGTAGTCAGGCACATCTAATTTATTTACCACATTTTGGGATAGCACCATATCTTCCCTGTTTCCTTCCTGAGGGCAAGTATCAAGCAGGGCCATGAAGTAAGAACAGTTTATTCTTAAATTGGAGCTAGGATTTAGTGTGAATCCCAACCCATTCCTGGATGTATATCTTGTTGTGTCGTTTATTTGCATTGTGCCTGCCTTTGACTCCTATTCAAAATCTCCTTGTTATGGTAGAGAGTCTTATCAATAATTGTGCGGGGACACCACATCATGATATTCCTTTAATATTGTCTTTGACTAGCCCATGATATTAGGTTTTACAGCCCTGTTGAGAGAGGGTTATTGGACCCATGTAGACTAGCTCAATAGCCCAGTACCTCAATTATCTACTTGTACAGAATCAATGCTTTCATGGCTGGACATAATTTGCACAAACAATTGGGGATAATTGCCTGGGAAATTTACAATAATAATCACTGAGAATGCCAGTCGTTGGTTTGCTGGAATAATACATACTTTAATACAGCATTGATGTAGGAAGACCTTGCTTGTCCGCCTACCAACAGTTCAAAAATCTTCATGTAACTCTCTTTAGTTTCCCCAGACACCATGTAAATTCTGACTAAGACCTCAGGTTACAGGTGTGCCTGAGGCAGTGTCCAGCTCTCCCAATGGAGTTTCTGCATCAGATTTCACTGATACCGTGTGCATCGTGCCATGTGCCTCTGACGCATGCCATGTGCCTTGAAGACCCAGTATTCCATGTGCCAGCAGCATTTCCTGGCACCCAGCCTGGATCACCAGGATACACTCAGAAGGTTGTGGATCAAGATGACCCAGTGGGTAGAGATCATCAAAGACCCTCCTCCCCCAATGTCAACCAAAACTTTTTCTGTCATGCTTACCCCCAACTGAAGGTTGGTACCCCCTCTTTTCGCACCAACAAATGTACATTTATGTTCTCCCAGATGTGTTGGCTCCTTTTCCCCTCCACTGACTTGTTTTTCCAATCAGTATCAGTCACCCCTCTGATAGGCCTGTCTACCTGACTGGGGAAACACATAATAAATATACATGGCAGACACTCAATAGACAATATCCCCATCCCTTTCCTTGACCATGTGACCTTCAAAATACTGATCTAGCAGAGATGGTGTATAATTCACTGGCACCAGTCAGCAAACTGGATGCCCTACAAGTCTGAGTTTATGCCCTTCTACTGCTTGTTCTACCATAGTGGGCTCATATACTGTTTGTCCTTTGTGGATTGACTAATTTCCATCAGCTTATTGTCTACCTGATTCCTCCACAAGTTGAGGTGGTTCATAGTTTCATCACTTTTTTTAAGGATGCATAATATTCCATTATGTGTCATACCAGATATATTTTTATCCAGTCTTCTACTGAGGGGAATTTAGGTTGTTTCCAGTTTCTTGCTACTGTGAACTGGGCTGCCATGAACATGGGGAAACAAATGTTTGTTCATGATCTGTTTCTTATTTCTTTTGGGTATATGCCCAGTAATGCTATTGCTGAATCAGATGGTATTTCAATTTCCATCTGTTTTAGGTGTTGCCATAGTGCCTCAAGATTGCCTATATGTGTCTGCAAGCCCACTAGCAGTAGATAGGAGTTCCAATCTCATCATGCCCTCTCCAACATTTGTTGTTCTGTTTTGTTGTTGTTTTAAATTGAACTACAGTTAGATGGTATCTCATAGTTGTTTTGACTTGCATTTTCCAGGTGGCTAGTGAATGGAAGCATTTCCTCATGTATTTATCAGACATTCTTGTGCCATTCTTTGTGAATCATCTGTTTAGTTCCTTTGCCCAATTTCTCAGAGTTATTAGTTTTTTCTTATTATAGACTTGTAAAATACTGTAGATTTTAATCATTAGTCCTTTGTTATCTCATAACTGAAATATTTTCCTGATCTCTCTTCATTTTTTAATGAAGTCTTTTGATTTATACATATGTTTTATTTTTTAGAAGTTCTACTCACCATTTTGTCTTTCCCAAAGTGTGGTTCCTTTTTTTATCTCTGATAGCTGCTGTATTCTCTGCACTAGAACAATTAGATTTGTCCCAATTCTCCAATTGATGATCCTGATAGCTTAGGGTCTTACATTTAGTATTTTTTACATGTAAGTTTTGATGCACCTTGACATTTTGTACCTGGCATGAGATATAGGTCTTATTTCCTTCTTCTGCAGATGCCTAGCCAGTTGTTCCAGGACATCTGTTTCGATTTAATGCCTTTTTGGACCTTTGCCAAAAATAAGGTGTCTCTATGTGTATGCTTATATTTCTGGGTTTTCTGTCCTGATCTATTGGTTCATGTATCTATCAGTGTGGGGGTCATGTACTGGCATCTAGTCTGTCAATCTGGAGATAGGCAATGAGGCCTCTGTGTGGGCATGGCTTTCTCCCGAGAATTCGGGGAAGTCTCACAGTAGTTCCCAGTTGGAGAAGAGAGACTTGCTTTACTTCCCTCCCTGAGAGGTAAACTACTGACAGGAGGAGATGACAGCATGCTGATTGATCCTGATTCTTGAAGAATGGAGGAGGCGGAGGAGAAGCCACATGGGCTTACCATGAGGCAGCCAAACCTCTGGGGCCAGAGAAGCCACGTGGATACTCCTGCCAGTGCTGACCTGCTCGGGAGGCTACGGAGACCCCTGCCAGCGCTGAGATGCTTCTACTGCCAATATATATGGCTGTTGGACCCTGAGCCCTGGAAATGAGGAGCCATGGGGAGACTCCCACCAGCGCTGAAGTGCTTCTACCACAAACGGACACACAAGACTCTGCATGCACTGTCCTGTAATTGTCCTCCTGTCATTGCATGTGCTTCCTAAGTCGGAAAGAGAATTTATAGACTGGTTTTGAACATATGGGCTAATATCAGATTTGTGACCTTCGACTGGACTGGGTTGGGATGCTTTCTCAATGTTCTATTCCTCTTGTATATAAACCTTTCCCTGATATCCATATGCATGCTTATGAACTTGTTTCTTGAGTCTACCCAGACTAACGCAATCAATATCCCTGTACCTGGTTGTTGTCACAGCTATGGGTATATTGCAGGATTTGCAGTCAGGTAGTGCAAGACCATCAACAAAGTTCTTTTTGTGGTATCCTTTGCCTACCATGGGCTTCTTCCCTTTGCATATGAAGTTTGTAATTAGTAGTTCCATTTCGTTAAAGAATGATGCTTGGATTTGGATCAGGATTGCATTCAATTTGTATATTGTCTTAGATATTATTGATATTTTAACAAAATTGAGTCTCCTGGTCCCTCCACATTAAATTTTCTGCCATTTCCATACATCCATTTTGTTTTCTTGTACTAATATTCTGTACTTTTCTATGTACAGTTCTTTTGGAGTTTTTTGGTTAAGTTTATTCCTAGATATTTCAGCTTATGTGTGTCTATTGTAAATGGTATTGTGTCCTAGATATTTTTTTTGTATTGTCACCACTGGTATGTAGTAATCCAATTGATCTCCACTCTTTATTCTTGTATATTGCTACCCTATTAAACTATTGTTCCCAACAATCCTATTGTGGATACCTTAGAATTTTCAATATGTAAAATGACATCGTGTGCAAGTAGCATAAGTTTTACTTGTGAAGTGACTTTGGATGTGATTGAAGCATCAAACTCTTCTAGCCATTAGGTACCTCACCCATTGCTCCGGCCAGCGGCTTCTTTCTAGAGGCCAGGCCCTAAAAAGCACTCTACCTGTGGAGTTTGCAAATGTTTGTCTTAGAATGTGGCTTGCTTAGGTTATAGTCAAGATGAGCACCAGTAATCTTCATACCTACAACCACCATTAGGAACCAGTCACTGAGGTGACTTTGGTTGCCAAGGGCAGCCAGACAGGGACTGCAAAATGGGGAGATATTCAAAAGGTAAAATAGAGATTGGTCCACCAGCAAAATTATAACTGACCAGACTTCATGTTCTGTATTCCTCTGCCTTCTTGCTACCTGCCTATGCATTCCTCCAAGAAGGGAACTCAGAGTACTTACCACTTTTATACATAAAAATCTAAAGTGTTTGAGTAATTGAGGGCCTTGGTAAGCCTTGGCAGAGAAAAAACAAGAAATTCTTGAGCTGTTCAAAGTTGTTTCTGGAACAAACTGTAGCACGGACCTTCCACCAGTGACCATCACCGATCTGTATCCATTACCAGTGCCACTCTTTTGTTTCACACCCTGTGGTTATACTGAGAACAGAGCACTGCCATTGACTTGTTTGCACAGACTAGTATCCTCCAAACTGCAAAGTCCACATTTATGCTTCTTCTTCTTTACATCACCAGCGTTTGTCTCAGCTCAAGAAGTGTTCGCTGAAATGACTGAAGAAGGCATCCATCCACAGTATCCATAGATGTACGTTTCCTTCATTCGGCCCATGATTCTCTCTCTCTCTCTCTCTCTCTCTCTCTCACACACACACACACACACACACACACACACACACCACACGCCATGAAAGAACAACTCCTTCCCTAAAAGTTCATGCAATTTGGTTTGAACTCCCTCTACTGGTGAATCCACTAAGGTCTCCAGGATCACTAATCTACTTTACAATCTACCCAGAGAGAAGAGACTGCAGGCTACCAAGCAAGAAAACTAAGTGTCTAGAATAGACGGCATTTCCTGAGGGAGTGTTAAGCATCAGCTTTAAAAAAAAATCATTGTTTAGTGCAAGCAAACACAATAAAAAAGAGTGAACCTTATTATTGGCTTCACTGTTGTTGAGCGCAAGAGTGAAGAGCCAAGATTGAGAACTCTCTGGGGTCCAGATAGGAGGATAACTAATGAACTAGAAGATATCTGGGGTGTGTGATCCTTAATTGTACATTTCATTGCTTTTTACTATTTTCTATTACAACGTTATAGCTGGTTAACAGTGTTTTTCAGGAGCCAGTGCATGACAGTAAGTATTTGTTTAAGAAAATAAAAGCACTTTTTCAACTTCATTAGAAACTTTTTGCCTTTAATAGATTTCCTTCTTTTCTCCCCCGAAGCAGTGATTCTTTCAAAAACAAGCACACTAAATCTATTTCAGAAATGAACAGGGAATGTTTTAATATCTCACACTCATTTCCCTTTACCTTCTTAAGCATTTTTCTTCCTTATATTTCAATATGAAGCAGTATCATGAGTCATAAGATTGATACCTAATTATTACAAGTGAAATAATTGCAAATTATGAGAATATATTTCCCTCTCAGGACATTGAGGAAATTCAAGCATTTTATAGGTTCTGAATTGTTATTGACTTTGAATAATGCAGAATTTGGTGTCATTCCAGTGAAAATTTTTCATCAATATGGGGACCAGTAACAATACAAAAACTGATATAAGCCAAATATACACATTTAAGAAGAAAAGAAATATAAAAGAAGGGTGACAAGAGTATTATTTTAGTGGTTAAGATGCAATCGACAAGCTTGGTGGCATTCAGGGAGGTTATGGCCATAGACAGATTAAGATGCAATAGAAACTGTCAAATACATCTCATTTTATTTCAATTTCAATTTACTCTCATGAAAATTCTTTCTTTTACAGAAGATATTTATACATGAGATGTTACAGATAGAATGAATGTCAGAAAGACTCTCTGTCCTATTGAAAATACATAACAAGCCCATTGCCAAAGAGTCTATTCCAACTCAGACTGACCCTGCAGGACAGACTAAAACTTCCTCAGAGGATTTCCAATGCTCTAAATCGTTATAGAAGCATACTGCTGCATCTTTGTACGGTGGAGCAGATGGTGGATACAAACCATGGACCTTTTGGTTAGCATCCAACACTAATCACTATACTACCTTTGAATTATTGGCTAAGAAAGTCGAATAAGAAAATAGAAACAGATCTCTCTTAAAAGACCAACCAGATGCTCCTTAAAACAAGGATGGTGACAGTTTGTATCAAGGACTGTGGGCATCTTATTAAAAGGAAACAGTCTCTGGATATGGATATCATTTTGGTAGAAATCCATTGGAATAGTAGGAGACCCTCTGTGTGTGGCTGTGAGACAGGTCCAAGCAGAGCGATGGTTGTGAGGGCACAGCTAGGTTCTACTATCTTCTCTGAGTAGGTCACTATGATTCGGGGGGTGGGGGGGCTCAGGGCTAGGGAAACTGAGACTCAGGAATCATATAGTGTGTCACACTTGGAGTTCTATATTGGTAAACTCTCTGTTCAAGTCATAAGTGACCCTTTGCTTCACCCATTTTATTTTACAGATAAAGTACTTGGAGGATGTGAATCATCTCAGTGAGTGATCCAAATCTGTTTTAGCAAACAACAGCTGGTTCCACATGCAATGACCAAATGGAACCAAAGCTTGAAATAGAGTCTCATTGGTGGGCAGAGTTACCCAAGCAATCCGCTGCACCATCAGCAGAGCAGTGGAAGGCCTCATGGCCCCAACGGGCAGCACCAACCGTTAGTCCCGGTCTTGTTTTGAGGAGACAGTTTTATCTTTGCTCTATTTGAAATCATCTTTTAATTCTGGTTCCTGGTTTTGTTTTTTTTTTAAATCCTTTATGAGTAGCTATTTGAAAGTGTGCTATCTATATGCAGAAGTTCTGAACAAAGAATAACAGTATGGTAATTTCTTTACCTTTTAAAAATATACACATTTTATCCTCTGAGATTGCAATCCCATTTGAACACCACAACTACTACAGCATGAGGGAAGTGGAGGCTTTGCGAGGGTAAGTGACTCTTCCTGCCAAAGCAGGATCTAAGAGTCTAAGCCTAGAATTTCCCCCTTTATACTTGGTACAACCTAGAAAATTGCATGGGGTCGTGTGAGTCTTTCATATACTTTCTCACAGCTCCTCTCTAAAAAGGACCTCGATAGCTGGATGCAGCCACTATGCAGGGTAACAATGAGGGATTAGGAAGCTGCCCTGGTCTTTTGTTCTTCCCTGGGGACCAAACATTTCATCTCTAGGGACCAGAAGTATAACCAAAGGAAAAAAGAATCTCACTTGAAGAACAAGCCAACACACCCAAACTCTTTTCTGAAGAGGGTGAGCTTTTCCTCTAAAAGATGCTGGGTTCCTGTCTGGGTCTTAAAGGCTTGAAGACAAACAAGCGGCCACCTAACTAGAAACAACAAACAACATGGACGAAGCACATCAGCCTGTGTGATCATGAGATGTCTATGGAATCAGGTAGCAGGCATCAAAATGCAGAACAAAAAAAAATCAAATCGATATGAATGAAGAGGGATGCACAGGGGAGACCTACAGCCCATCTGTAGACAATTGGTCATCGCCTTACAGAAGGGTCACAAGGAGAAATGAGCCAGTCGGGGAGCAGTACAGCACCAATGAAACATACAACCTTCCTCTAGTACTTTTAGCACCCCCCACCCCATTGTGATCCCAGTCCCACCACACAAGCCTGGCTAGACCATAGCATGTACATGAGTACAGATAAGAGCTGTAAACACAGGGAATCCATGACTAATAGATCCCTCAGGACCAGTAATGAGACTAGTAATACCGAGAGGAAGGAGAAGGTGGGGGAAGAAAGGGGGAACTGATCACAGTGACCTACATATAACCCCCTCCCTGGGTAAAGTGGTAAAGGGACACATCAGCCAATGTAAGACATGAAAAAATAATTAAAATTATAAATTATCAAGGCTTCATGGGGGAGGAAGTATGGTGAAGGGAGAAGGGACAATGAGGAGCTGATACTAAGGACTCAAGTAGGAAGAAACTGTTTTGAGAACGATGAGAGCAAGAAATGTACAAATGTGTTTGACATAATGGATGGATGGATTATGATGAGAGTTGTACAAGTACCCAATAAAATGTTTTTTTTTAAAAAGAAAGAAAAGGATCGCAACAAGTGTATAAATGTGCTTGAAACTAAGTCTATATGTTTGTATGTATGTATGTGTATTGTGATAAAAAGTGGTGTGAGCCCCCAGTAAAATGGCTTTGAGAAGAATAAATAAATAAATAAATAAAAGATGCTGGATTCCACAAGCGGAGCACCCCTCCTCCAACTGCGGGGTCCTTGCACAGGTAAGGCTTTGCACTGGGGAAACTCCTTCACCATCTGCCCATGGCCAATGGCAGACCTTCTTTTCTTGGCAGGTTTTTTTTTTTTTATGTTGTTTCGATATACTCACTTAACTGGTACTTCAGGTTATGTAAAACCTTCCTTGTAGTAATCTCGTCTATCACCATTATTTGCATACTCTATATACATATAACATGTATATGTAATACCTCATGTTATGCACACACATATATGTATACCTACCGTTATATATGGGATGTGATACCCATATATGTAGCTGTGAAGTTGGTTACAACTCATAGTGAGTCTGGGTACAGCAGAAGGAAATGTTGCCTGGTTCTCTGACACCCTCATAGTCATGCTTACGTTTCAGTCTATTGTTGAAGCCAATGTATTGTACCTTCTTGCTGAGGTTCACCTTACTTTCCCCACTTCTCTACTTTACTAAGCATAATGTCCTTTTCCAGGGACTGGTTGCTCTTGATTACATGCCCCAAATACGTGAGATGGAGTCTTGCCATCCTTAGCCTTGCTACGAAGGAAGGAACCTTCTGACTGTAGTTCTTTTAAGACATACTGCTATGTTCCTTTGGCAGTCCATGGTACTTTTGATATTCTCTGCCACCATCATAATGCAGGTACATTCTTTGGTCTTTTATTTTAATGTCCAACTTATAAATGCATGCATATATACTCATACATACCAGAGTTACATATGTATATGTATGCGGTGTGTGTGTATATACATATACATATATATATATATATAAATGAGAGCGAGACCATGACTTGGTGACACAGTGGTTAAACTCTGGACTGCTACCAACAAGAACAAAGGCTCAAAACTATCAGGCAACCTAAGGAAAAAAAATATTGAAAAATATTGTAGTCAGTTTCTATAAAGGTTTATAGCCTTGAAAATACTATGGGACAGTTCTACATTGTCCTATAGGGTAGCTATGAGTAAGAATAATGCACATACAATATGTATACATATATACATATATCAGGCACATTCATAATATCAGGTATGCATGGATAGTTGGTGTCAAGTCAGTTCCACTCCATGGCAACCTCCTGTGTATTATAATGGAATTCCATTACGTGGGATTTTCAATGACTGATATTTACAAAGATCACCAGATTTTCTTCCAAGCATCTCTGAGGAGTCTCCAAAAACCAATCTTTTAGTTAAAAGCGGATTATGTTGACCTTTTGCATCTTCTCAGGTATATAGTGAAAACAAACTCACTGCTAAAAAGTTCATTCCAAGCCATACCAACCCTGAAGGACAGAACCTAATAGAACCACCCCTATGGGTTTCTAAGGTTGTTCCTCTTTATGAGAGCAGAAAGCCCCATCGGTTTCCCACAGAGAGGCTGGTGGGATCTGAACCACTCAATTATTGATGATCAACTCAACCCATAGCCCACTACACCGCCAGGGTTCCCCTCCTTCAAGCATATAGCAGCTCTACATAGATGCATGTGAAATATGAAAATGAATAAAGGAGAGCATGAGGTATATTAATTTTTAAAGATTTATTTTTAAAGAATCACATGACAGGAAAAAATGGGAAGTTTTCAATTGTCTACTTCAGTGAAATTTAAACAAATAGATGCAGTGAAATATTTTAAATAGTATTTGTTACTATTTTGTTTCGTTTTTTTGGGGAGGGTGGGGAGGAAGAGGTGGGGGTAGCAGATAGAAAGGAGACTAAGAAGGAGCTTGAGCTAAGTAGAGAAGATGTAATGAGGGGAATTACTTGATGTAATGCTTCTGGTTTTCTGCCCTAATAAATCAGCAATTGGGTTGTCAATAGAAAGACGCCAACAGCCAGGCTGCATTTCTTACCATTTCACAAGATCACAAAACCAGAAGAGAGTGTATTTCCAATTTACTCTTTGACTCTTTTAAATAGCATAAGCCTAAGCACTCAGAAAGAATTTCTACAATCCAATTCACTTTTATCATATTGCCCTATACTCAGTTTTTAAACATTTCATTCTCAGTGCGATTGCATTACTGTTCACAACAGAAATGTTTAATTCCCCCAAACACCTGTTTTTGCTCACACAAAACAAAAACCATCAATACAGTTCAAGTTCGCTAAACCCTATCTACAATCCCCATTATTTTCATTGGGAAATAATAACAATTCCTGAACCCGAGAATTGAATACTTCATTCCACTTCTGTAAAGATTTTCATCAGCAAAACCCAGAGCACTCAAGGATACAATGATGAGATTAGAGTCTGCAAAAGCCATTGTATTGTTTGAGCTATCAGATAGTGCTCATTTGACAATCTCTACCTTCTACAACCTAATGAAGTTATGGCCAGGATGTATGCAAATTTAACTCTCCTGAGAAAAACGACAGTGTCCATATCAACAGCAGTCTCCCTGTAGTAAAGAATCATTACCGTGGCGGGGGTGGGGGTGGGGGTAAGCTAAGCATTACGGGAAAGGGGAGGGGCATCGTCTAGTCAGTGAAGGAAATGCAGGTGGAGAAAATCAGGCACCTGGAGAAAAAAAACAAACACAACACAAGTCAATAGAGATAAAAGGGGGCACTTGCCTGCTGGGATGGAAAGAGAAAAGTGCAATTCTCCCCAGCTTATCTTCCAGCTGTAAAATCAGCCCGGGATCAGATGAAAAACATCATTAATTTCAATGTAATTAAATATCATTAATACGATGCTCTGGAGTGTGTGCTGCTTAGAGATAATGGAAGCCCCTGGCCATGACCTATGGGGAGGCTCTATCTCTGGATCATCCAGCTCCAGGCTGCCACACCGAGTGAAAGAAGTAAAAGTCATGCATGTAGTTAACTTTGTTCATTGACTCCGCAGCTCCTTCAACACCAACACCACCTCTAATGAAGGAGATGAGGAAAGATGGTGTCAGGCAGTCATAAAATTAATTTTCATCAAATCAATGGAAGAGATTGCATTTCCTAAAGCCAATCCAGGCAAGCAGTTCTCCTTAAAGAAACCTCAGTGGAGAAATGTGTGTGTGTGTGTGTGTGTGTGTGTGTGTGTGTGTGTGTGCTGGGGGGTGGGGGGGAGGGGGGGAAGAGGAGAATGCACTTGTAAAGAGAAGAACATTTAACAGGGTGTTCAGCCCTCCATTCAGCACCTTAAAGAATATATAATCATAATAACTTCTGGCTCACATTAACGGGTTGGGTGTTCCCATATGTCTGTTAGAAGTATTGACAGTAATATCCCCCTCATGCTCCTTGAGCATGAAACCCAGCTGCAGTTCCCTTGGCCTTGGGGATGGGCACCAGGGAATTACTTTCGCCATGGAATTAGCTCTCATGCTCTCTTGCTCTCTGAGCTTTTGCCCTCGCTCTCACTCTTCCCCCCTCACTCCCTCTTCATGAGAAAATGAATTCAGGAAAGTCAAGTATGAATCTTTTGTTATTATTACAGTGTACTGGTGTTTGGGGTTTTTTTTTTTTTTTTTGCTTTTTTTCATCTGTTGGAAGATTGCTTCTTTCATCCTCACCCTCACTGCTCACTCCCTTCATGGTTCATCTCTACCAAACACTTCCTTTGTGCCGTGTTCCCCGCTACTCTAGTCTGGTTTGTTTGTCACTCTTAGATTCCCTTTGAGTGCTATGTGACCGCTTATATAATTACTTGTCATACTTCAATAAACAATTAGCACACCACCAGTGTACGTTCTCTAGTCCAGCTGGATTTGTAAGGCAAAGTTGGGACCATGATAGTTGGGGGAAGGTAGCCTTCAGAAACTAGAGGGAAGTTGTATGTTTCATTGCTGCCTCACTGCACCTTGACTGGCCTGTCTCCTCCCTGTGACTACCCTGTAGGGGGGTGACCGATTACCCACCAGTGGGTCTTAGGTCCCCACCCTGCTCTCCCCCTCATTCGTAATGATGTGAGTCTTGTTCTTTGATGCTTGATACCTGCTCCCATAGGCCCCTCTTGATCACACAGGCTGGTGTGCTTTGCTGCTTCTGTGCTGAGCAGCCACAGAGCTAGAGATATAGGAACCCAGGACAGATGAGCCCCTTGGGGCCAGTGGTGAGATTGGAGTTACCAGATGGGTAGAGGGAAGGTGGGCTAGAGAGATGGAACGAACTACAACTGGAGGACAGATGTCAAAGGAGTGGGTTGGGGGAGAGGTCGGGCAGTGTAAGATATGACAGCACAACAACAATTTATAAAGTACTGAGGGTTGGTGGGGGAAGGGGAGCAGGGATAGAGGGGAAAGGATGGGAAGCTGATATCAAGGGCTCAAGTGGAAAAGTGGATATTTCGAAAAATGATAACAGCAGCAGACATGTGAAGGTGCTTGGCACAGTATTTATGTATTGTGAAAAACGATGTACAAGGCCCCAATAAAATGAATTTTAATATAAAAATAATTAGCACACTTTGTCACCTACTGTAGTAGGCTAAGAATTCAGTCTATGTCACATGTCTCTTTGAATCATTAGCACTGAAAACAGCATCCGAGTATCGAGGGGCTTTTACAGCACAGTGGTCACTTACGCCTCATAGGAAGAGGTGGAGGCAGAAGAAAGGAAGGAGAGCAGAATGTGACTGTGCGTAACTTGGCCAGTTTTTTCCTCCCCGCCAGGTCTTTCTTACCAAATTTGAAAGGTGAAGGAATGTCTCCTTTTAATGTTGGAAAGTAATATGCTCTGACTGTACACTTCTAAACACCTCATAGAGACCTAAAAGCACACAAAGGAAAAAAAAGGAAGCACTTAAAAGGAAAGACTTGCGATAAGAACTAGGCTTTAAAAATAACCCAATCAGCAATATGCATATCCAAATCTGTGCAAAGCTCTGAGCCCCTCTCGTGAACAGTTGGGAAGTAGCACACTCAGCAGTGAAAAAGTCTCTGGAGACTCGGCCCATATGAAATCACAGATGCTCCGACAGAAATCATCTGATGAGTTCTCTCCACAGCCATGTTCAACCAGAGTCCTCACTGCGCCTCCCAGCACAGTCCACACAGTTTCTACCCTTTTGACAAGGTAAGGGGGAAAGAGGGAGGGTTTTCTGTACATCAAACATGTGACACACGTCTGTGTGTTTCAGGAATTGATGACTTCTATCTCTCTAAAGAAAAGCCATCCTTTGTCCGAAGAGTGTCAGAGTGATAGAGTTCCTTGTGATTTTGTGGTTTCTCTTTATTAATGAGTTGGGCTGCTAATGAGAAGGTCAGCAGTTCAAACCCTCCAGTGTTTCCTCAGAGAAAAGGTGAGGCTTTCCACTCCCAGGAAGAGCTACAGTCTCAAGAACACACAGGGGTCATTCTATCCTCGCCTAAAGGGTTTCTACGATTCAGAATCAACTTGGTGGTTTTATTTTGGTTTTTTTTTTTTGCTTTGTTTTGTTTTGTTTTCTTTCTTCCCTTATCATTATTTTCAAAATTTCAGAAAGGCCTTTCTGTCATTTCAAGAAAGTGGGATCTGGATACTGGAAAGGGCATGGGGTTGTTTTTTTTTTTTTTTTTTTGCCTCTTTTTTTTGTCAAAGGGTTTTGTTTTGTTTTCATTTAGGGAATTTGGGAAGATGGATAGAAGAAATCAGTAGTTGAGTGTTGACTACAATAAATCTTACACATACACAGAGTATTGCAATAATTTTAAGATACATAAAATCCCTTTTGAGGATGATCAGCCTTTTACAAAGGAGAGGAAATGGAAGCAAAAGACATTTGAAATAACTTTGCCAGCAATTAAGGAATGGACCTGAATTTCAGGTTAAGTGCAAAGCCACCCACTTCTTGTTGTCTGGAATTCCACCTGCTCAGTCCACACTTCTCTAGCTACTCAGAAATCCAAATGATGGGCCCTGAGCTGTCTGCTCTCCCCAGAACCCAGGAAATCCCAGGGAGGTCTATCTGAGGAATTATGACGTTTATAGCCATGGTCTTCCAATCACAAGAGGGTCTTGCTTAATTTTGATTAATCCATTTAACTCAGAGCTCCAAAATATAGGGCATTTTCATTTTATTCATGGGAGGTGATGTGTAAATGTGAGGAAAACATATCTCCAGTCTCTTCTTTATCAGTCTACATACATGGCATTTCAGATATAGGGAATAATAAACACACCATGTCCGGTGATGTTTATATGGAGTTGCTCGTGGCACCCTTTTGTCATGGGCTACATCACACTTTTAGACAATGTGGAATGCTCGGGTTATTCACTGAAAACACACAACGAAGTGAACCAAGTTCTCTCCAACTTGCCCATGGTGAGTATACCAATGAAGGCAATGTTTATTGAAACCCTGATACTAGAACAATGTGTGAAGAGTACTGTTACCGTGAACTTCTGATGACTCTTGCCCTCCTTCTTTGCTACTTAGTTAATAATAAGATTATTGGATTGTTTGATGTGTTTGCAGTGAATAAACTGAGCATTTGAAAATGTCTAAGAGTGTTAAGTAATTATTGATCGCATCACTCACGACACCCTTCCATGTAGAATGTCTTCTTGGATTTTCTCTACCTGCTAACTCACTTACTACCAACTTCAACTGCAATTAAAATCTGACCTCAAAAAGGGAGAGTGACACATTCTGTTTTCTCAAGCACTTTGGTTGTATTTGGTTTGGGACATGACACTGTAATTTAAAGTTTATATTGCTGTCTCTCCCACCTTTAAAATACAGAGTACAGAGATGATTCTTAATCAAGATATGGTGAATGACTGAATACATCAAATGGGTCCACAGGGGTACCATAAGTTGCAATTTAATTTGTTCATTATCATGAGCATCTAGTTAAGGGGCAAACAAACACTTGACTCCTCGGCCAGCCAAATAAGACTATCCTTTTTCTTTTTTTTTTTTTCAGCCAAGAAGCTAAAATTGACTCTCATATTTTTAAAAAGTTATAATAAAAAGGCAAAAGCAAAAGAATATGTGATAGAAATGTATATGACCAAGAAAACCTACAAATTTTATTCTCAGGACCTTTACAGAAATATCTTCCAAGACTCAGTAGCTCAATAAATCCTGATTGATGATCAATTGATTTCATAAAGATACTACATGTAGACAAGTTTGTTTTCCTCAAACCTTTCTACACTGTGTTTAAACCTATCCATTTCTCTACTGTCTGTTTACTATCTCCCCTATTATTACATCTTTATAGACATTGATTATCTCCATTTTTATTTTTATTCCCCCCCCGTGCCCTGATTATTTTCATTTTTAAATATGGAACACATACAAATGAGACATAAGTTATAATGATGGAGTACAATAAATGATCAGCCAATGAGCACATCCATGGGCTATGACTCAGGTCCAGAACAAGAAGATTAACTATATACCAGATGTCTCCTTATCAGCCTTCTCAGTTTTTACTCTGCCTTTTCCTTAAAAGCAACCCTATTATGGTATCTCATCCCGTAAGTAAGATTTGACATTTATTCAGTCAGGTTTCTTTCATTTGATGTGGTTTCATTTATGTCTTTGAATAAATATATTAATACAGCTTGCATTCATTTGTTTCTTGGATTTGCTGTTGTGATCAGAATTTGCTTTGTTCATTTATCCATTATGTGTTTCACAGGATTTCCACAGATCAGAGGTACCTTTAGTCCATGTTCACTGTAATTTTTTCAAATTCACTTTACTATGGATAGGCATTTGTCAAATGTATCTCCCCACCTGATTTGGGGTTATGTGAATGATGCTTCCCTGCCCAATCTTTCATGGGCTATTTGAAGACATGGCTGGCGACTTTCCAAATACAGTTGAGAAGCTGAGGAGTTAATCAGCCCCTTGCTTTCCCCAGGATAGCTGCTGCTTGATAGCTAGCTAGCCTGCGTTCATTTGAGGGAGTTAGCACTGTGTGTGGTGAAGAGCGTGCGCTGTAGAGCAGAACAAGATTGCCTGGATTGAAACCTCTCCTCCCTGCTTGCTCGTTCCCCTTTCCATACCTTGATTTCCACATCCGTAAAACGAGAATAAGAAGCCTCAGTGGTACAACGTCTAGGTGCTCAGCTGATGAATGAAAAGCTGGCAACTCCAATTCACTAACCTCTATGGGGAAGTAGAGACTTAGCGATTTGCTTCCAGAAGGATTTCAGTTCAGGAAAATCTGCGCGGCACTTTTACGCTTTGCTAGAGGTTGCTATGAGCTGACATGAACTTGATAGTACACAGAAACCCACAAAAACCTGGATAATTCAATGAGTGGAATTAACATTTGTAAATGATTTAGATCAGTACTTGGGATATAGTGATATGTATAGTTTCTCAATAATTATATTGTCATGTTGAAACAATTCTGTACTTAGAAAGACATTTTCAGCTTCAACTGTTCTTATAAAAAAGTTGATTATCATATGCTCTTACGTAGCAACAGGCAGAAAACAAATAATTAACTGCAAAAAACTAGCATAGCTTCATAGCTGCTGTTGTTATAACCAATTAGAGATATATTATTCTAGCTTTCAGTCAAGGACTAATCACCTGCTAGGTGTTCAGTATGGGTTTATTGGATCAATAATAAACTAAAAAATCATTATGCCCAAATTAAAATAAAATATTTGCAACTTAATGTTTTCCTATATGAGTTTGCTTCCAAAAGTTCTTACAAAATAGAATTAAAAGATAATGTATTTTTTCTATGAATATTTGAAAGTTCTGCCATGTATATATTACCATAATTTTTAAAGTCTTGGTCATTTCTAGTAACAATATTACAATTACCTAACCAAATATCTGACTCTTTTAAGCCATGGCTTGTTCTTTAGTTTGGAAATAACTGAGAAATGCCATCTAACGCATGTTAGAAATGAAGTACGTGTTTATTGCATGATGTTCTCAGTTTTGTGCTCAGCTGTAAAGAATCTGAAGAAGTATAATATACAAAACTTTCTTTCAAAACACTCACCAATGTGCTATTCACTCATTCAAGCTGTAATTATTGAGGCTCTAATGGGTTCTAGCAAGAGAAATATGAGGCTATCTGTTCTGACATCAGTTTGAATCGGGGAAACAGAGTCACAGTTCTGCTCTGTCCACTAGGCTTGCTTCAGTTGGATATGACTCGATGGCGGGGCATTTGGTTTGGGATTTGATTCTAGTTGCTTCTCAAGCAATTCTTTTTATGGGAAATAATAAAAGGAAATATAATATGAGCAATTCAATTAACAAATACTTAAGCTCTCAGCTGTTAATGAAAGGTAGACAGTTCAAATCGATCTAGTTGTTCTGTAGGAGAAAGAACTAGCATCCACTTTTCAAAAAAAATTGCATACCAAAAACCTTTGTGCAGGAAGTTCAACTCTGTCACATGAGGTTTCGATGCACACACACAAAAAAACCCTATTCCAGGAAGTCTAACCACGATATAGACAGTAAAGCGGAACACCTGTTTTGCTTCCAAACAAAATTAGGGTGTCATTCTGCAATCTCTTTCTAAAAACTGTGCAAGGTGATAGAGCATGCCAAAGCTCAATCAATTAGACACACATTCTACAGGGATGAAATTTAATGCTCGTATCAAATAATAAAGCATGCTTATTGCTTTGTCACCGAATCAAATTTTAACTTCATCGGACACTTTTCTTAAATGGGAAACAGCTCTTCACTTGAGTCTGATGTAAATGCAACCTATTACAATGGGAACTACAGGAAGTTGGATGTAAAGAAGGAATGGCATGTTGAACGTGGTATCCTGATTGAGGTTTATAAACGCTGAAGAAAATACACATGAATCCTGATGTGTGTCGTCCTCCCACTCCTATGGTGTAAATATCTCTTTTAAGCTCCTAGAAAAATGTCATAGGGGGAGTTAGAAAGAGTTATGTCACACTGTCACTGTCAGAACTGTGCAAGGCAGCTTTGTACAGTGTGGAGTATAGGCTAAAGCAGTTTTAAGAACTCCCTATCTCATGTGTGCAACGGACCTAGAAATCAATGTGCCCCACTTTCCTCTGAAGCAGAGATAATCATGGTCCAATCTCAGTCAAATAGATTCTCTCTTCTGGGAACCTTCATCTTGCTGAAGTCAAAAATGAAGAACAAATAACTGTAAGAAATTATGAAAAAAGTTGTTGGATTTCATCACCCATTCTATGAAGCTTGAATTTTCTATTTTATTTCCTAGCTTATAAAAACTTTCTTCACTTTTTATAATAATTATTTTTTGTCCCTAACATGCACAGGGTCAGTCTCTGACTTATGCAAGGAAAAAGCATTAGATTGGGTTTTGCTTTCATTCTCACTAATATAAAATTAAGTAGTTACTCCACAACATTCTTCTCCAAAACAAATTCTGAGTTTCATGAGAAGTGGGATGGTGTGTGTGTGTGTGTGTGTCTGTAAAGAGTCAAGTATAATTTGTTTATAAAGGTACAAGGTGACACCTTCTTCCCCACCTTTTCTCATTACACTAACTAATAATATAATTCTAATAGTACTAATAGAAAGTAGGTCGGGTGGTAGAAGAATATGATGTTAAGATAAAAACTAAAGTGCTACAATATAGGAACCCAATGATATTGAGGTAGTTAGAGACTTTTATAGGGTTTCTATGAGTTGATGGTGAGAAAGGGCAAGTAGGCTTTATTTCTCTCAGAAAAAGTAGCTCCTATGTGACCAATCTGGTTCAGTGGGTTTTTCTGCTCTTCTTACTCCTTCCAACACTCAGGTTCCTCCCATCTTGTTGTATGGTGCCATACCCTTGGCTCTGACAGAACCAACAGAGGAAACACTTCCCAGTCCTGTGCCATCCTCACAATAGGTAAGTGTAAGTCTATTGTTGCAGAAACTGTGTTCATTTATGCCATCAGAGCCTTTCTCCTTTTTCCTGCTTGATGTCCTTCCAAAGTCTGGTGTCTCCTGACTACAAATCCAAAGCATGTGAGATGTCATCTCTCCTACCATCCTTTCCTCTAGGAGACATGCTGACTTTATTTTTAAGACAGATTTGTTAGTTCTTTCCTTCATCCAGAAAACTTACATATTTTTCACCAGAACCATAACACATTCTTCTTCAGTCTTCTTTCTTCAATGTCCAGCTTTCACAAGCATATGAAGCAACTGAAAGTACTATAGCATAGGTCAGACTTGAGACTTATTCCTCAGAATAAAATCCTTATTTTTCAACACTCTAAAAAAGTCCTGTTCTGCAGATTTCCACAATGCAATGAATCTTTTGATCTCTTGACTGTAGCTTCTGGGAGCAATGATTGTGAATGGAAGCAAGACAAAACGCTTGACATCAATCTTTCTCCATTTACCATGATGCCTACCACTTTGCTGCTCCATTATTTCATATGTACATTGCTATCAATATGGGTAAACCTGGGTTTCTGCTATACCAGTTTTGAGTCAACAAGATAAAAAAATGAATGAGATATATTAATATCACATAGGTAAGAACTTTGATATATGAAAAAAAAATGTCATGAACTGGGAATCCAGATAGCCAGCCCAAAACTAGACACAATGGAATAGAAAAACAAAACATCCCCACAGAAAAGTTGCCGTCTATCATTCGTAAGCATTTAAAAAAATATTTATTATCTTGTTAAAGAAAGAGAACAAGAACTGATTGTAGAAGTGTTAGGTGTTCCAAAATATAAATCATTGAGTATTTTGGATGTAAACATAAGTTTACATGGCTAAGGACCGCTAACCCACAGGATAATGATACACAGAGATATATGAAATATTTTTAACTATGTCATTGGGAAGTTATTACCAGTAGTTACCAAAGTATTAAAGGTAGAAAGATTTAGGTCTTGAAATATTAGAACATATTCTTTCTATCGGTATTTCTTGTGTTTTCACCAAACAAGGAGCACCATCATAATGCTCTTTCTCTCTGCATTATTGCTGTATCATAGATGCACATTATAGGACATACCTTCATTGTTGCTTATAGGACATATGAGGGAGTTTCAGAAAGTTCATGAAAAATAGAATGAAATAAAATGCATTTTTTCATGAACTTCTTAAAGTCCCCTACTATGTTATTTTCTTAAATATATTGTCAACTTAAATATGAGTGAATAGAAAAGCATTCACTTGTCCAAATAGGAGATAAACTTAAAAAGAAATAAAATAAAAAGACAATGCTATTAAGTTGCTGTCTGTTGTTACTCACTGCTGTAAATGCTAAATCAAAACCCGTATAAGCTATGTTCAAAAGAGAGACAGTTGAGGTGTTTCAAATAAATGTATCAAAATTGAATCTTTTCCCTTGATATCTGAAGAATGAAGAGGTGATTTAAATAGAATTAAATGGCTCTGCTTATCAGTGTGACTTGATTCCTATTTATGCACCCAGTAAAACTAGACTGAGTGGAATCCTACATTCTGGAATTTTCCTCCTTTCTCATTTTTGTGCAGACATCGTTTTTTGATGGATAGGGGTAATGTGTAAATTAGTGCATTGAGCAATTTTAATAACGCTTCCCAATGTCATGGTCTTTGCACATCAACCATTCAAGAAAGGTAGAAACTAACAAAAATGGCCCCCAATTCAAGTACTGTTTTAGAGCCTTCAGCTGGGGAAATGTGGTGGGGTGGGTGATGTCACAGAAGTTTGCCCATCCATATTCATGGGAAGCAACTCTGAAGAAACCCTCTGAGACCTGGGTCTTTGGATGGAGTTGACTGATTTCAGAGAGGCGTATTTCTGTACCAGATCTCTAATACGCTCCCTCAAAGGCTCTTGTCAATTACTACTTCAAATGTTTCAATCAACCGAATACTCCTCCAATGAAAGGAAGGATGATTTGAATATCTGGTCTGCAAACTCAACCTATAATTAAGCTGAGTATCTAAATGCTTCTGATATGACTAAAGGTAGATTGCACTCTGAAAAATTGCTTTCCTTTCTCAAGCAGACAGTTATGAAGCATGAAAATAGAAATGACAGTCAGTCAGTCAAGTGACTGACTTCAAGTGACATCCACCTATTGCTCAAATGATCGTGTGTACAGAGAGGACAGCCTCCAGACATCTGCAACAACTAGTCTTCTACAGCTAGGCCTCCATATGCATTGACAAGATGGACAACTTCTGAGTGCTAAAGATCTAGGATTAATTTAAATACACTGTCAGCTAGAAATTTGACAAGAGTCAAATGCATTTGAGGGTTCATTCAGAGCTACCTTAGAGAATATGGTTGATGTTGAGAGTGAAGGGTAATCCCAGGTTCTTTGTGGTTAGCCCATTACAAACATAAACTCACTTACATTTCTCAGTTCTGTCAAGCTTGCAGAGGAAAATGAGGCACTTTGGTGGCTTGTTGGCTATGAGTTGGATTGTGATCAGCAAGATTGGCAGTTTTAAAACAGTACCACTCCTTAAGAGAGAGGGGCGGGGGTCTTTCTACCCAATAACAGTTACAATCACAGAAACCCAAAGAGGCCAATGTGCCCTATCCTTTGGGGTCATCATGAGTTGGCAATGACTTTGTGGAGTTTGGTTTGGGTTTGAGAAGAAAATGAAGACACATTGCAGATAACATTGTGATGGAGGAGAATTCCAGAACACTGAGTTGGGCCCTTGTGAAGACTGTGTAGAGAACAAGTAGCACTGATTCAAATAGGCCAGGGAAATGGTTTAAAATCAGGAAAGGTGTCAATCGTAGTTGTCTTTTTTTTTTTCATTACGTTTACTCTATCTATATGATGAGTAAATAACCTGAAAAAGTGACCTTTATGAAGAAAACCATGATATCAGGATAGAAGGAAGGCTCCTTAATCCTTAATGATCTGCAGTAGGCAGACGACAACCTTTCTTGCTGAAAGTGAAGAGGCCTTACTAAGGAAGGGCCAAGAGTACAGTCTCAATATAAATTATCCCTTATTGTAAACCAAGAACTCACTGATATGGACTTAATTCTGATTGAGAGTGACCCTATAGGAAAGTGTAAAGCTGCCCTGTGAGTGTCAAATACTATTCACAGGCATAGAAAGTCTCTTGTTTTTTTTCTCCCACAATTTAGCATAAGGAAAGATTCTCCCGAATGGGCCCCAAAATACCATCTTGATAAAGTTGTAAAGCATTTTTGCTCCTTGGAACTATCAGTCAAGAAATCAACTAATACATTGCATAAGGCTAATCTGCAGCCAAAGATTCTTCTAATGCGTTAGGGAGGGAAAGCGTTAGAAAGTCCTGTGGAGGACTGCGGCTAGTCATGGTCTTTCCAATCACTTTATATGCATGTAAAAACTGGAAAATCAACCAGGAAGGAAAACCTGAGAAGGATTTTAGACTTTGTTATGGTATTGGTGAAGAATATGAAGCACACTGTGGGCTTTTAGAAGATCAAATAATGTCGTCTTGGAAGATGTACTTACAGTGATTTTTCCTTCAGAGCCACTCTCTCCTGTCCTTTCAACCTGTTAGGATCAGTCCTCAGGACATCCAGCTTGGTAGAGCATCCGCGAAAAGAAAAGAAATCTTCAGGGGCGTCCTCTGACACAGTGGCTGCAACCATGAGCTCAAGCATGGCAATGACTGAGAGGATGGTGCAGGGCAGACGGTGTTTTATTTTACTGTGCAGAGTCAAGATGAGAAGGAATCAACGCAAAGGCACCTCATCGCAATAGTAAATCCATCAGGCAACGGGTGTCACCACACTCTGAAAGCTCCAGTCACCATACTCTGAAGGTTCCATTCCATTTTCTAACATCATTTGGTCCCTGAAGCAATCACCCATTTCTTAGGTATTTTTTTAGCTTTCATCTGAGTCTGGTGAAGATTTACGAAACAAATCAATTGTCCATGTAATAATCCTCGCACCTTTTAGTCCATATTTTAATAGCCACAATATCATATTGTATATAACACTTCTTCCCTGTTTCTCATTTCCATCCCTCTTTCTTTTCTACCCCTTTCTGATTTCTGAGCTTTATTTTTGGACAAATACGATCCTTTGATCGCTAATGGTTGATTATTCTGAGGAGTACCTACCTTTCTTTATGGAGTTGTTCACCTTACTCAATGCATAGACTTCTGTATTGGTTGGCCGAACTTATTTCCTGTCCACATCGGTGACTAAGCACCATAGTCTTAGGGGCTCTACCAGTCTTTACCTGTCTTATGTGGTTTTGAGTTTGGGTGCACATTATCCCCTCTATCCTGAACCTTCTCCTATTGTGATCCCTTTCGGAGCAGTCAGTAGTCGTGGCTGGATACTGACTAGTTCTTTTGGTCTCTGGATAGTAAAGTTTGAGCCTTCCTAAGTCCATTAGTTCTTTGAATTAAATATTTCTATGCATTTTAATTTCCTTCAATAATAGTATCACCTTAGATTGACAAATGCTTTTGAGATCCCAATTGCTACTCACAAAAGTAGAATGCAGAACAAATTCCTTAGTGAACTCATGCCATGTTCAATAATTTACTCTTGAAATGGAAGGGATAAGGCATAGAGAGGGAAGATATATCAATATCAATAGGGGATGGACTATGTTGCACTGAATATCACCCATGATTCCTAAGTGATTCTCTTTCCCACTATTGAAAACCACTGTCTCTGTAAACTGGTGTGACAGAGGAAGTATCCCTTAGATTCTGAAGGCAAGTTGAGAAACACTTCAAGACCTAAATAAATGAATTATCATTGAATATCTAATATTTTAAGGTCTAGACACTTATGTAAGACAACATTTCACATTTCGAAATGGGGAAAAACCCACACACACCAAACTTTTATTAGGCCCTCTTTTCCTTAAGTTCAACTCACATTTCCAAATGCTTTATGTTTTCTCATATCTACTTAGCATTATTTTCCTAGTTTCCCAAAAGTAGGTATTAGGGACATATCTATAGGTCTTCCATGTTTAGAATTCTATTATCCAATCATATAATCAGGATAGAAACCATCGTTGATATCTGTTAGGTAAAAAAGCCTAAATAGCTCCCCCCCAAAAGTAATCCTATCATCGCCTTCTAGTACTTCTCATAGGAGAAAAAAAATGCCCTCATCTGGGGGATACTTTTCCAGCTGTAATTTTTACCCAATATAAACCAGACTCAAGAACCAGAGCAGTAGTATCAATACCCTTAATTTACCTTTAGAAAACTATATTTACCTCTCCTCACACATATGTAGCATTTATTGTGAATACATAATTGATCCAGAGTACAGAAGGCTTAAAGAATGCCAGCAGTGGGGAAGAGTTGTAAGTGGGAAAATGGTGCATTCGTCTGGTACTTTAATTACAAACTGCTTGCACTGTGGGTTGTGAATTGATGCATTTTTGTTTATGCATATACAAGTCGATTCAAAATATTTACAAAAAGACCTGCAAGTAAAATAATAAAAATGTTTTCATTATTCTTCCTAAAGGGAGTCTTATGACTTTATCCTCTTTTCAATATCAAAGAAAAAAAATTAAGGGTTTAAAAGAAGGTTATATAGTTCAATCACTCAGTTGGTTATTGAATCATTCCTGCAATGTGCTTGACAAATAGTCACTCAACCCCTATCTGAATATCTTGAGGGAAAGGGGATTTCTACAACAACCTGTACATTTGCAGCAGACGACTAATATTTTAACTCTGTAACTTACATTATTTCTTCTGGAGAGGAAGACATATTGATTTTGCTTTGATGGACTGCCCTTTCCCATCACCCCCTTTTTAGAATCATTTTATTGGGGGCACTTACAGTTCGTATAATAATACTTCTCAAGCACTTTTGTACATATGTTGCCATCATCTTTTTCAAAGCATTTCCTTTCTATTGAGCCCTTGGTATCAGATTTTCATTTTTATTTCCTTCCTCCCTTCTCCATCATCCCTCCCTCATGAACCCTTTATCATTTATTTCTTTAAAAATTATGCCCTATACCAATTGGTGTCTTCCATCACCCACTTTTTTGTTATTTGTTCCCGGGGGGCGGTGTTACATGTAGATCATTATGATTGGTTTCATATTTCACCCCCCCACCTTCACCCTACCATTCTGGTATCTCTACTCTTATTATTGGTCATACAGGGTTTATCTGTCCTAAATTCCCTGTGTTTTGAGCGCTTATCTGTCCCTATGGATATGCTCTGGTCTTATGAGATTCATAAGGTAGAACTGGGGTCATGATGGTTGGGGGGTGGGGGAAGGAAGCATTAAAGAACCAGAGAAGAGGTGTATGTTTCTTCAGTGTTATACTGCACCCTGATTGGCACATAACTTCCCTTCTTTGATGGGATGTCCAATTGTCGAGAGATGGGCTTTGAGTTTCCACTCTGATCGCCCCCTCATTAGAATCTATATGATTATTTGCTCTGGGTTTTTGATGCCTGGTACCTGATATGATCAATACCTTGACATCACACAACCTGATATTCTTCTTCCATGTGGGCTTTGTTGCTTCTCAGCTAGATTGCAGCTTGTTGATCTTCAAACCTTTAAGAACCCAGATGCTATATCTTTTGATAGCCAGGCACCATCAGTTTTCTTGACCACATTTGCTCATGAATATTTTGTCGTCAGCAATCCTGTTGGCAAGGTGAGAATCACAGATTTCCAGGTTGTTAGAACAGTGTTCTTGCATTGAAGGGATACTTAAGTAGATGCCCAAAGTCCGTCTACCATCTTACTACTTAACATATAAATATATGTTCACAGATCTACTTCCCTATCAGTATATAAAAATAAATTTGCATATGCATGCACCTGTATTTATACCTCTATAAATGTCCTTAATGGGACCATCAGCTCCAGTTCTCATGTCTAGAATTCTGATAAGTCATATGGTCAAGGCTAAAGCAGTCCAAATCACTCCCCCAGGGACTTAAATTTTCAATGAAGATGGCAAAATATAAATATGGTTGCAATCAATTTACACCAATAACAATACCTTGCTGATCCTAGTTTCCTAAATGTCTAGATTTTTAAACTTTATTGAAAAATTCAGGGGACCCAACAGTTCACATAAATTTGATTTTTTTGAGGATTGTTGCCACTTTTGTTTTAATTTGCTATCAAATAGAATCTGACACAAGGCAACCCCATGTGTGCAGAGTATAACTGCTGAAAAGGTTTTCTTAAAATTATAATAATAGCTTAATTGGTATATACTGCATATATCACAACTTCAGTTTTCAATTATATTATGAAGAGTTGTAACACGATTTCACAATCAATTTCAGAACAATTTCTTCTTGTACTTATTGTTATTATCTCCCCATACCCCCCAAATCTACCCTACCACCCCATAGGTAACTACTAATTCCAGTTACTATCATTATCATTTAGCTATCCTGAATTTAGTATACATAAAATAGTGCAAAACACAAGCAGGAAGCAAGCAAACAAACAATGCAATATTAAGAATGAAAAACAGAAAAACCTTAATAAAAAAGAAAGCAGAAAATGCTAAAAGCTGAAACAACTTTAAAATTGTTCTGAAGGGAAATCAAATGATAGAGTGTTACATCTTGACCTACTACATCTGGCATAATGAACTTAACAAATTTGAAATTCATGGAATACATGTTCTCTGTCTCATAGCAAGGCCGCTCACTTCTCTGCACTATGTTTAGAGGGTATTCATAGGTAGCTTAATCCTTTGAGGGACCTTGGAAATGGATATTGGAATTCAACTGTCATCCATAGTGATCTGCAAACCAGTTGTTCAATATTTAAACTCTGATACTATTCCCTTCTTGATGTTTGGATTTTATTTTTGACAATCCTTGGGTTACGCAGGATGGTGTGCTTCTACCAAGTGGACTTGGTGGATTTAGTTGAAGCTTTAAATGACTGCTGGTTTTAAGTCAAGCCCTTAATACATCAGATGCTATTCTTTCTGGTAGCTGAATAACATCTGGTTTCTTCGCCACAAATTTTCAATAATGTGTTTAAGGTTGTGAGCTTTCAAAAGCAGATTGGTCGGCCTGTTTTTTGTGGTGTCTCTGGATGGGTCTAAACTGCAAAACTTTAAGATAGTTATCCAATGTTTAACTATGATATTCAGAAAATACAACTGCCTAACATTAGGCAAAGTTAATTCATTTGAATGTAGACAGTTTGTATTCAGTATAACATTCTATCTGATATTCAATGTAACCATTTGGGAAAGGAGGTATAATTCATCTTTAACAGTATGTGTGTATATATATATATATATATATGAAGATAGCATGTTTCTTTCCAATCTTTATTCTCTTTTATGTACTTTTGGGAAACCAACTCTACTTTCCACAATTTTGGTTTGGTTACATTTTCATCATGTCTTCCCTTTTACTCTCCGTCTTTCATATAATCCAAGGAATATCTGAAATATGACATAGTAATGCTTCCATAGGAGCTCTGATGGTATAGTGCTTATGTGTTGGGGTGCTAACCATGAGATCAGCAGTTTGAAACCACCAATCACTCTGCAGGAGAGAGATGAGGCTCACTACTCCCATAAAGAGTTTCAGTATTGAAACCCTACACAGACAGCAGTATTCTGAACTCTAGAGACACCATGAATCAGAATTGACTTGATGTCAGTGAGATTTTTTTGTATAATTTTCACTACATTTTAATGTGTGGAAAGAAATTTAAAATGCAAAGCTATAATAACCAACAAATCAACATATCGTGACATGAAACTGATATTCCCCATATCACAAATTTTTAATCTTCTCTTGTTTTTCATTTCCCTTTTTTTGACAGCTGATATGTTTTCATTATACAGATTCTCTGAGTTCTGTTGTGGGAGATGTGGCAGCTTTTTGGTCCCTATGATCCCGGGATCCCTGTTGGTAGCATTTCATTCTAGGACTCATAGAAAATGCTATCTCTTCTGGCATACATTCTGATGTGTGCGTTTAGATGCCTGATTTCCTTATAAAATATGAATATGTAGATCTATTTCCACATCATCATATATAAATATATTTACCTATGTACATGCCTTTATTTAAACCTCTATAAATGCCCTTTGTCTCCTATTTCCTTTATTTCCTTTTAATTTCCTCTTGTCCCACTGTCATGTTTAGTCTTCAATTGGGTTTCAGCAACTTATCTTGGCTACATTACCCTTGATCAATCCCTGCCAGGTCTCTCACAACCTCCTTGCCACTGATTTTTGGATCACTTGTTGTTCCCTTGTCCCTGGATTGGTCAACACCAATCCCTCACCTCTCCCTCTTTCATATCCCCCTGGAATCATTGGTCCCATTGTTTTATTCTCCAGACTGTTCATCTAGCCCATCTTATCTAGAAAGACCTGAATAATATGAACAAAACTTAGGACATAGCAAGATAGAGAGACAGAGAAAACAAAATGATGACAAGAATCCCAATGTCCATAAAATATATAAATAAGTAAAATAATAATAATAATAAAGAGAAACCTATAAATAGTTCAGGGTCTGTTTGCTGACCTCTGGGTGTGTCCTCTGGTTGAGTCTAATGGGGTACCACAATCTGGCCTCAATGTCTTTCCTTGGCACTCCCTCAGGACCTCCATGCTGTGCTCCCCCTGATGCTCTGATGCATGCCTTCAGTGTTTTGCCTCTGTGTATTGGGGTCAGACTGGGTGCAATCCTGACCCCATGTCTCCAGTGTTGTTCCTCATAGGGCCTTGGGTCTGTGAGTGATGCTGTGTCTCATAGTGGAATCGGCCTGGTCTTCTCTATACCTTGGCGGTTCTGAGCAGGCTTGGTGGACCAGGATCTGCTCCACTCTCTCTTTCTCTCCATTCATTTGTTCCCATGTACTCTGATCAGATCTGTGTACATTTATTCATAGGATTAGTATTAAGGTAGCAGCTGGACATTGGGTCTCCACTCAAGTACTTCCTCAATGCAAGAACACCGTGTTTTATTAAATTGGCATTCCATGATGCTCATCTTCCCAACACAATCATTGAAGACAAACGAGTGCATAAATAAAAGTGGTGAAGAAAGCTTATGGTGCCCCTCTATGAAAAGACACAGAATATGGGGCATTAAAAGCTTGAAGGTAAGCAAGCAGTCATGTATCTCAGAAGCAACAAAGCCTCTATGAAAGAAGCACACCTGCCTGTGTGACCATGAGATGTCAAAGGGATCAGGTATCAAAGAACTAAAAAATATATCATTATAAATGAGGGGCTACAGAATGGGGACCTACAACCCATCAGTAAGTAACTGGACATCCCTTTACATAAGGGTCTCAAGAGGAAATATGCCAGTCAAAGTGTAGTATAGCAGTGATAAAGCATACAACTCTTTTCTGCAAATTTCTTCTGAGTTATTTTCTTCCAGACTTCAATGTTTCCCCGTCAGCCCCACTCCCACTATCATGATCCCAATTCTACCTTACACATCTGGCTAGACCGGAGGATGTACACTGGTACAGATAGAAACAAGAAGCATAGGAAATCCAGGACAGATGGTACATTTAGGACCAGTAGTGAGAGAACCTGTAGTGAAAGTAGGATACCACAAGGGTAAAGGAGAGGTAGGGTATAAAGGGAGAAGGTTTTTAAGTATCTACATATAACCTTCTCCCTGAGGTAAGGACAACAGAAAAGTGGGAGAAGGGAAACATTGGACAGTGTAAGATATATCAAAAGAATAGTAATTTATAAATTATCAAGGGTTCATGAGGGAGGGAGGAGCAGGGAGGAAAAGAGGGAGGGAGAGGAATAATGAAGAGCTGATACAAAGAGCTTAAGTAGAAAGTAAATATTTTGAGGACAACAAATATACAAATGTGCTTGACATACAATGACTGGATACATGAATTATGATGTGTTGTATGTGGCCGCCCCCCAAAAAATGATTTTAAAAACTTAGAAGCACATTTTGCCAAATATCTGGGCTAAAAGAAGGAACTATATATTTACTTTTTTGGTGTGTGACATATTTTCCTTCCTGTCAGGTATGTTTCTCTCCTCTCCATCCTTGTGATAAGATGAAGGGTTTATTTTGACTTATAACAGGAACCTGTCCTCAGATTCAATCTACAGACCCTTCTTTTGATGAAGTGAGATGAGCTTTCCTGCCCAACAGGGATAAACGCCAGTGAGCTACCAACTTGTTACTAGAAAGACACTTGCTTTCAAATCCAGTCACTCTTCTACTTGCCCTTCTTTAAACATGCCCCAGATGCTCAGTTCTAATCTAGTTCCAAAATTTAGACCATGCACCTACTAAGTGTCAGATCTGGGGGTACCAATTGAATTGATGACAAAGCCTGTCAGGACAACACTCAAGCCATATGGCAATAAAGCATGGTGAATGTGTTAGTGCAATTTGGCCTTTCTGAGACAGCAATGATTAAAGTTGTCAGGTGTGCACGCGGGGGTTCAAGAAAGGTGTAACAGAAAAGGTGACCTTGAGTTGGCCTTGGAAAGATGAATAGAAGTGCACTAGGCAGACAAGGTGCCTCCCTGGCACTTAAAAGTGAATGTCACTCCAGGTGTGCAGAGAAAAGGGAAATAGCACTTCCTTCTTTACTTCTATAATTGCAGCCTATGATCATATTACTCTTTTTGGCAGCCACAACCCACAGCTGGCTCATGTCGAACTAAAACCTCTATCTTCCTTGCATTGTTTTGCAGCATCTACCCTCATCATTCATGCCAGTAAGGGTAAGTCATTATTCTTTATCAAAAAGACAAAAGCAAGTCCCAAGCTCCTTCATCTGTCCCTCCTTGTTCACTGCTCCTTAGTTTGGGGGCTCAGCCTTGTCTCTTATGCAATTCATATGAGAACCCCTCCCTCTTGACCTACTTCCCCTCCCCCCTCCCTCACACTCTCCAGTCTTCCTGCTTAGGTAGGGCTTCTCTAAACTTTATAGAGAGGCAAAAACCATCTCTTAGTAAGTTTGCGCCACGGGTGATACATAATTTCTACCAAACTCCTGTCCAGTATTCTCTGAAACTAATCAAAAGAAAATAAACCCAAAACATGCTTGCAAAACTGAAATTAAAGCCAAGCCCAATGTAGTTTCAGCTGTCTATGCCCACATGGGCTGCCTGCCAAGAATGTTTTTTAATATAATAATCACTCATCTGTAGACCCATAATGATTGATATTTTCAATTTGATAATATTCCTTAACAATTTATTTGTTTACAATTTCCCTGCTTCCTTCCTCACTGCATCTGCCCAATAACTCCATATGTCAGCATTGTCATGACTCATAATGACCCTTTCAGAAGCTACTGATCAAAGTCAAATTTTAATTATGGTTCCAATTTGGGGAGTTTGCTTCCTTCTAAGCTGAACTTTTAGGATGGAGTCAAATCTGTGCTTGCGAGTGCTCACAGGAAACACAGGAAACTCTAGGACTGTTTAATTGGACGAGTTCAACTGGTTTTGAGCTTCAAGCTTCCTAGAAAACAGCTTGTATCTTGTAGGTAATGATATTCACAGAATATAAAGTACACCACCAGTTCTTATCATCTGGTCTAAGAGATGGAAAGAATAACAACAAAGTTCAAATTTATGACCATGAAATGTTTCCTTAACATTTTAAAATAGCACAATTTATAAATGCCCTGCTCATTCCACTGTCTATCTGAGTCTGCCTCTATTCATCTCTATATCTCTACTCAACCAAAGGTCTTGCTGAGACTATTCCACACCAGGTTTGAAAACTCCCCTCATTTTAACAAGACCAGCTTGAAAACTCCGTATTTTATATAGCCTTTCCAAACCCCCTGATTTCATTTCCTAGAGATGCTATAACAACAAAAAAAATCACAAGTTGATGTTTCTCTATTCTCATGCCTATGTGTCTCTCATGCACTACTGTAGTGTGTGATCCTCAATATGAAAAAATAGCGTTTTTTTGTGCAAACAACTCATATTTAAAAGCAAAAAGATTGAGACTTTAACATAGATTTTGAGGAGATGCACTCAATCATAGCATTCCTCTAAAATACCTTTTATTCAATATTATTGATATCAAATAGAAATTGTAATAATAACTCTGCTGTGGAGTCAAAGTCGGATCTATAGTGACATATAGGAGAGAATAGAACTGACTTCACACAGTTTACAAAGCTGTAATCTGTATTGAAGCACACTGCCAAGTCTTTCTCCCACAGACTAGCAGATAGACTTGAACTACCGGTAGTTGTGCTGGTTGTTGTTGCTGTTGTTATGTGCCACTGAGTCAGTTACAACCCATAGCAACCTCAGGAACAACAGAAGAAACATTGCATGGTCTTCTTCTATGCTCCCAACGATTTCTATTCTTCATCCCATTGTTGCAACCAGCGTCAATTCATCTCTTTGAAGACTTTTCCTTCTTTCACTGTGTCTCTATTTTACCAAACATAATGTCCTTTTCCAGGGACTGGTCTCTTATGACAAAATACGCAAAGTTCCTTTTGGCCATGCATGGTATTTCAAGTATCTTTCACCAATACCATAATTCAAATCCATCTATTCTTCTTCAATCATCAAATGTCCAACTTTCACGTGCTGGTTAGCAGGTGAGAACGTGACTACTGTTCAACCTATCCCCCCACATGGTGATGATAATAATAATAACTAGCATCTGTGAACTATATACTGTTTTAATAGATGGACAATATACCTCACCCTATGATTCTTATGGATATATAGTGTAATATTACTATGTCTACTGCATAGATGAGGAAATTGAATGCAACAGATGCTAAAATACACTTAAATTCAAATAGTAATTTAAGGCACTTAACTTATTTAAATTACTTAGCCCAAGGTACTTAAAACATATTGAGCTTTTGTACAGCAGAAAAGAATGCTACCAGTTCTGCATCATCTTAGCAATTGTTATGCTTAATCTCACTGCTGCTGACACTGTGTCAACCCATCTTGTAATGGTCTTGTTCTTTTTGCCGAGTCTCTCCTTTACTAAGAACAGTGTCTTCCTTCAGGAACTGGTTCCTCCTGATAACATGTCTTTAAGTCCAGGAGATGAAGTTTTACCATTCTCACTTCCAAGGAGAATTCTAAGATAAGATTTATTGTTGTTGTTGTTGTTGTTTTCCAGTTGTGAGGATTTTAGTTTTCTTTACATTGAGATGTAATCCACAGTGAAGGCTGCAACCCTTGATCTTCATCTTCAATGCCCCCCTCACTTTCAGCAAGCAAGGGGGTGTCATCTGCTGTGATGGGTAGGTTTGCTATGCAACATGGCCACAGAAGATTGGTGGGTCTGTTGTGATGGCACGGCCAATGAACACACGGGATGAATTGAAGAGCAGAGATAGGAAGGGCTCAGCAAGTCCCACCCACTCTTTTACTTCTGGCTCTTCAGACCAGGCAGCTGCCTTGTTTGTTCTGTGCCTTGGCCTCCAAGCACCACTACCCGTGGGACACCTAATTGAGGACTGTGGAGCTGTGAGTTGCGGTTCCTTTAAGCCCTACTTCCCCACGCTCCTGGCATATACATCTCTTGAGCTGGGGACTGTTGGACTCTGTCATCTGGCTGACTGTTGGCGACCTGCTCTGCTGTTTGCTGCCTGTGACCAGATAGCCTGAATTGCTCTACAGAGGACTACTCAGCAGCCCTTAAGACTTGAAGGACTGCCAGTCCTCTAGCTGTCTCACACAAGTAAGTTGCACCGAGCAATTTGTACTGCTTTATAGGTAGTTAACTGTTTCTTTCTTATCTTATGTACCTTTCTCTCTATATAAATATATAAAAAGAATTACTAGTGTCCTGATTTTATTTCTCTAAGAGAACCCTGCCTGACACATCTGCATATTGGAAGTTGTTCATAAGCCTTCTTCCAAACCCAATCTCATTCTTCTTCACATAGTTCTGCTTTTCTGATTATTTTCTCAGTGTACAGATTGAATACATAGAACATGCCTGATGCACACCTCCCTTCATTTTAAACTGAACAGTACTCCTTTGTTCTGTTCATACAACTGACTTGATTTACATACAGGTTTTGAACTATCAAAATCAAGTGTTCTGAAGTCCCTTTATTCTTAAGGCTATTCATAGTGTGTTATGATCCACCCAGTTGGATGCCTTAAAATAGTCACTAAACACAAATAAACATTGTAATTAAGGCTTTCAACTGATGTCATTATGAACTCAGAAATGAAATCATGGTTCACTTCTGAATCTGGCCTGAATTTTTGCCAGTTCCTTGTCAATGTGTTGCTGCAAGAATCATTGAATGATATTCAACAAAATTTACCTGCATGTGTTATCAATTATACTGTTCTATAATTTGTGCACTGTTGACCAAGTAGCTGTCTTCCAAATTTCTTGGCATAAAGGAGTGCGTGCTTCCAGGTCTTCGTTAGCACTGAAGCATTTCAATTAGTATTCCATCAGTTCCTGGAGGTTTCCTTTTTTGGGACTTATGCCTTGAGTAAAATTTGGACTCCTTTGTCTGTATATGTTGATTCTACATTAGATGCCACCTCTTGAAATGATTGAATATCAGCCAGTTCTTTTTGGTACAGTGTCTGTGTGTAAATTTTTTCTAACTTCTTTTGATGATTCCTGTATTAACATTTTCAATGTCCAATCTCACCTCAGGGGGCAGACAATTCTTATTTTATTCTTAAAATGGAAGCTCTGCTGAAAACTCTTCTCCTTGAGTTACTATACTGATCTTTGCAATGACAGAAGTAAGTATAGCTGAATGCTGCTGGAAAAGAGGTTGGCTTAAAGAGTTGCATGCCTCTGGGCACTTAATTCAGGGATCTGGGTTCACCAACCTACAAAACTGGAGCTGACAAACTGGAAGTTGACAGTTAAAGTGGAGTTTCATGCCCTTGGAATATTTATTAGCAGTGTTAAAAACTTTGGAACCTACCGTCACTGAACAACTCTGAAAAAATTCACTTGAATAAATTACAGTACTGGCAAAGGATATTGAAAGTACCACTGACTCCCAAAAGAACAAACACATCTGTCTTGGAAGAAATACAATAATTCCCTTTAGAAACAATGATGGCAAGGCTCCCTTCCATGTACTTTGGACATGTTTTCAGGGGAGGCCAATCCTGGGGAAAAGACATCACACTTGGTAAAGAGGGGAAGAAAAAATGAAGAGGACCCTAGAGAAGAGGAATAGATACAGTGGCTGTAACATACCAGCAGACTCAACAATAATAATGTTTGTGGTAGAAGAGTTGGTGGTCCATTCTGCTATGCAAGAGGTAGCTATGAGTCACAGTTGTCTATAAAACACCTAACAATAATGAGGACAGCTTCCATAATGAGCCTCATAATCATGAGCTTTGTCTGTGGATTCTACGTGGAAAAAGTTCTCAATGATATAATCTCCTTGAAGAGTAGAGAGATGAGAGACAGAGGAGGAAAAATTCCAGATAGTTTTTGAAAGAAATAAAAAGAGTGAAGGATAAACTGTCGGTAAGAAGAATTTAGGAGAGAAAAAATATTATTTGTTTTCTATGGGGTAACAAATTGAAAGCTCTGCTCTACAAAATCTTCAGTAAATCTATATTATTCCCCAATAATTTCATTCAAAATGGGCTTTCTTGTAATTAAACTAGGCTTGATTTTGCATCTGTGTCAATACTCTGTAATCCAGGGACAGCATGGAAGGATATCGGACCTGGTAGAGTCACCAAAGTTAACAGTGAAGAATGCCTTTTAAGATAACCACACAAGTCTGGCTCCATGCCTCCTCATTTCCTAGTATGGTAGTGTTTACGCCTTTTCCTTATGGTTCTTGGTTCTTTTCCTAAGTCCAGGAGACTTCATTATTTCGGTTTGATAGAAATCTGTCTACTTTCTTGAATGCTGAATTTGATAATTACGTTTCTGGTGCCCCAATTATCAATGAGTCAGGTTTCTTCTCTCCCACATTTCAGGATCCAAGTCCAGTCAGATAAGCCTCTGGAAATGAAAGCCTATAGGACACATTTCATTTTTGTTCAGATCTTGAAGAGAAGACAGAAAATACATCATTTTTCCATTGCAACTCTTTTGATTCTCAACATAGTAATAGAACAGAGCTTTTGAGAGACTTACATCTCCCACCATCTAAATTGTATATTTACTAACTACCAGAACTCACTAGCCCTGTTAGGCTGATAGTAAGTGCAACATGACAATCTGAACTTCATAAATGTGTGGGAAAAAAACCATTATTTTAAAAAATAATAATATATCTGTCCACAGATTCTTTTATATTCTCACCCCATTTGCTGCCGACCAACAATAAATACACACTCACCTAGAGGTAGAACATAATTGTCCCAAAAAAACATTTTCTTAAAAGGACCTGGTGAGAGAATTCTGACATGAGATGAGCCTAAGATGAATACTAGGCTGTGTGGTGCATGACTTATCCTTCATTCATTCATTCATGCAACAAAGATTTATTGAGTGCATATGAAAAACCATAGTAGTCAGGATTTAATTAAATTTTAAATAAGGAGACATGGAGCTCAAAGTCTGGTTAAAGAGGCAGAGACATGAAAATCCATTTATAATCCTTGGGGATAACCTGTATGGCATGGAACTTGGGGATTCATAGACTTCTCTGAATTTCCACATGTTCAGGAATGGATTAAAGATGCTTTTTACACAAATTCAATGTCGGATCCAATTGTATGTCTAGTGGGTGAGTCCAGCTGACTGCTCCACATCAGCATCTCAGCATGGGCTCGTTGTTCTCTATTCATTTTGTGTACAGAGTTACTCTAGTGAGTGATAAAATTTTTGTTTCTTTCAGGGAAATGGTCCTCAAGTGAGAGATAAAACTTTAGTGAGACATGAAAAGACACATCATGTCCCCAGATCTTCTGAGCATAAGGAAACTCTTACAGTCATGGAATTCGAGGGAAAACCAGCCACCTGATTTAATGTTGTCGCAATCAAAACTATGGAAATATTGGAAGATGCCGTGATGGGTTCCACAAAAATTCAAAAACACATTTTAACAAAAGACAAAGGAGAGAAAGAGTGAGACAGAGACTTGTTGTGGGTTGAATTGTGCTTCCCCCAAAGTATCTCAAAGTCCTAACCATTGGTATTGTTCAAGGCTGTTGAGTGAGTACTGACTCATAGCTACCCAGCACATGACAGAAAAAAACACTGCCTGACCCTCTGTCATCCATCCCTACAATGGTTAGGTTTGACCCCTTTGATATAGGCACTGTGCCAATCTTTTGCCTTAGTTTAGGGTCTTCCTCTTCTTCATTGAGCTTCCCCTTTAGGAACCACAAAGTCCTTCAGGGTCTTTCCTCTCTAGAACAGTGGTTCTCAACCTGTGGGTCACTACCCCTTTGGGGGTAGAACGATGCCATCACAGTGATCACCTGGTTCATAAAAATAGCAAAGTTACAGTTATGAAGTAGCAATAAAAAGAATGCTATTGGGGTGAGGGGGTCACCACAGCATGGGGAACTGTATTAAAGGGTCACAGTATTAGACCTAGAAATGGTACCCTATTTGTAAATAGATTCATTGCAGTTATGATTAATTATAGATTTGATTAATGATTCACTCATAAGGACTTGGTGGTCTCCTAATCTAATCTAACTGATCTTTATCGGAAGAGGAGGAGACACATAATGGGAAGACAGTTGTGTGAAGATGAAGACCAAAATAGAAGTTATAAAGCCTTAAATCAAGGAATGCCCAGGAAAACTGGAAGCCGAAAAGAGATAAGAAGGATCTCCTATGGACTTTGGAGAAATGTGTTCCTACAAATACTCTGACTTCATCTATCTACCTTCTGGATCTGTGAGGAGATGAACACCTGTTGTTTTAAGTCACTGACTCTATAACCCTTTCTTAAAGCAGACTGTGGAAATTAATATGATTGCTTTTTGAGCACAATTAAGGAATTGCTCTGTAATGATCTAGAATCTAGTTTCCCAAACTTATTTGGCATTCTGCACCCTTTTCAGGGAAAAAAATATTCAGTGCCCCCTGACAATTAAAAACTCTTGCCACTATTGCATGCAATTTAGAATAAAGTGTAGGAATATGATTTTGCACCCCCTCTTCTGCCCCCAGTTTGTGCCAGGACTCCCCGAGGGGACCCATAGCCCATACTTTGGGAAATACTGAAGTCCTGGATTGGAAGCTAATCTCCATCTTTCTGTCTTTGTATTTCCATGAGAAATTTCCACTGGCTTGTTTTCTCCAGTTCTTATGGATTGGTAAAACTTGACCAAGACACAGTCAAAATAGCAAAATAGGCAGGTGTGTGACTCGACAGTGTCTTCATTTTGTCTTTTAAGACCTTTTCTCTTTAAGATAAAGATCGCCAGTGGTACAAAGAGTTAAGCATTCTTTAGGCAGCTAACAAAAAGATGGGTGATTTAAATACATGTCTCTCTCAGGGTGAAAAATAAGGGTTTCTGCTTCCATAAACAGACAGTTTATGTCTGTTTCTGAGTTACAGTCTCAGAAACACTAAGGAACAGTTTGACACCATCCTCTAGCATCGCTATGGGTCTGAAAATAAACCACAGCAATGTGTTGGCTTGGCTTATTGCTTAACTTTTTTGTTTTTCTTCGATATGAACCTGTGACTTAAGTTCATGGAACATGAACATGAACATGTTGTTCATGGAACAACATAATTACCAAGTCTGATATCTTCTTCAGATCTTCTGTTTTGTCTTTCCTAAACATTTTGATCAAAATTTTTATCAAATAAATTGGATCAAGGGCTGAGCCCCGGTGGCTTGAGTGGTTGAGTGCGGGACTGCAGCCCGTGGGCTTGGCGGTTCAAATCCAGTGGTGGCTCTCAGGAGCAGCACTGGGCAGTGCCCACGACCATGAGAGGCAGTGATGCCCCCCCCCAAAAAAAAAACCAAAAATGAAAATGGATCAAAATAGGGCATGAGCCATGGAGTAGTCTGCATTACTACAAAGTCCTGATGATCACATGAAGCACATCATTTCAAGGGAAGAGTTGGAGGAAATGAATCTAAGCAAAGTCAGCCAATCATGGAAGGACAAGTATAGCATGAGTTCTCTGAGGTAAGCACAATCAGCACAGTAAGTAGAGAAGAAAAGCCACTTATATCACACTATATGGGTTATGATAAAGGCAATCTGGTAGAGGTCAGCCAACCACAAGGACTTCCATGTTATTCCAACACAATGAAGGGGAAAGTGGGCAAAGGAGAAGAGGGGGAAACTGGAGGAGGAAGGGGAGATGATAACTCGGGGGGAGCAAGGATCTAACCCATTATGGGGGAAAGTATTGTTTATGTCTTCAAAAAATTGGGAGTGTGCATACACACCCTACCACAGCACACCAAACCTTGTGAGCAGCATAACCACCTGGAAAAATGCATGAAAAGATTGGGCTACAGAACTGGACCTAATCAGAGCCACACTGACCCCCTGTCTAGGTCCATGCATTATAGAGGGCAACAGTTAACCTGCAGACTGGGGAGACAGGTCAGCATGCCATGTTCACACAAGTAAGCAGGAAACTAAGAAGGAAAAAGGGAAAAGTATGGCCTAGACCCCACATCAGCACACCAAACCTAGAGGATGACATCCCCGCATGGAACTGCTGAGGCACAGAGAAGACTGTAGGGCTGTCAACAGTTCAAGACATATTGTCCCCTCACTGGAGCATACCAAGACAGAGGACAATACTGGGGACACAAGCCAGCAAGTTAGTCCAGTCTGAACTGCCCTCCCACCCAACACCCACCCCCAAAGCAAAGCAAACCAAGAACGCGATATTACAGAACAGCAGTGGGAACAAATAAAAGACACATCTCCCTGAAGAGTCCCAAAATTAGAAACCAGGTTAGGAGGGACAGTTCCTGGAGTTTCCCCAAGACCAGTGGGAAGACAGTCATAATGGCCAGAAGACATACCTGGAACTATGTTTGTTTGCTTTTTTCATTTTTCAAACTTTTGTTTTAATTTTGTTTGGTCTCTGCTATGGTTGGGTTGCCTACATATATAAGATAGGCATGGGAAGCAAACCCAGGAGAAAGCAACAGAACTGACAGTTCTCGAGGGACAAGGGGGAGAAGGAGGTGGTGGAAGGGAGTGGTGAGCAAACAATGCCATATACAGTGAACAGCGAGGGAAGTAAAATAAGAAACAACAAGGAGGTAGAGATCCTGGGGGTGGGTGGGAGCAAGGGCAAGCTAGCTTAGAAGAATTACTGAAAGGTGGAAGTAGGAGAGTGGTGGTGGAGCAGGAGGAAGGTAAAAGGAAACAGGAAATATTTAGAAGGCAAAGCTATGGGTAAAGGTCTAAGCATAGATGTGTGCATATGTTAATACATTAATTCATGAAGGTAGAGGTATTGGCCCATATTTATGTGTATGTCTTTGTATATGTATATTATATATATTATATGTGTGTGTCTGTGTATATATTACATATTTTATATTATATATTATATGTGTGTGTGTGGTGTGTGTGTATCACCACAATACACAGAGGTTGTGGATGGATTTCAGGTCTCTGCTTATGTCCTTCCTCAATGTAAGAACACTTTGCTCTAACAACCTGGCATTCTGTGATGCTCACTATCTCAGCACAATCACAAAATGATGATTAGCAAATGTGGTGAAGAAAGCAGATGGTGCCCAACTATCAAAAGAGATAATAGCTGGGATAGTAAAGACTTAAAGTTAAATAAGTGACCAACTAGCAGAGAAGCAAAAAGCCAACATGGAAGAAGCACACCAGCCTGTGTGATCATGAGGTGTCACCGGGACTGGGAAACAAGCACTAGAAGATTCAAAACAGACAAACAGACAAAATAGACAGACAAATAAATATATATATATATTTGAGAACAAGTGGAGTTGGAGCAGAGACCCAAAGGCCATTTGTCAGCCATGGCACATCCTCTCACAGAGGAACCACAGGGAAGGAATGAGTCCATTAGGGTGCAGAAAAGCACCAATGAAACACACAAAACTCCCCCAGTTCCTTGAGGCTTCCTCAGCCTCTATTGTCATAACCTTAATACTGTCTTTCACTGCCTGTGGGCTAGACCAGAGTATGTGCACAGGTATAGATAACACATATGTACTCATAATACAGGGAATCCAGGAACAGGAATGGGAGTAGTGAGACATACCAGGAGGGGAGGGAGAGGAGGGGAGAAAAAGCTAACAGATTGCAATGATTGACACACAACTGCACCGCCCCTCAACCCCAGAGGGACAAACAACAGAAACTGTGGGGAAAAGGAGAAAGTTGATGTAAGATATGAAAATAATAATAACTAAAAATTTATCAAGGAGCCATAAGGGTGTGGGGAGTACTGGCATCAAGGGCTCAATAGAAAAAATATCAAGAAAATAATGATGACAGCATATGTACAGATCTGTTTGATACAACTGAGGTATGGATTCTCACATGAACTTTAGGAACTCTCAATAAAAGATTCTTTAAAAAAAATACAGGGTGTGAGCTGCAGAACAAAACTTCAAATTACCATGATAATAAGATTTCTGGAGTCCTGGAGTGTGAACAAACCCTGAAAATATAACCATTTGATAGCTACATAATTTCAAGTCAAATTGATAAATAGAGTTAAGGAGTGGAGTCTGGCCTGTCAATCATGTCATAGCCTGATGGTACCTCTTTGGGGGCATGGCTCTCATAACAATAGTCCTGGAAACAACCCCCCTTCCCTAATTCACCTTCCTATTGATGAACCACTTTGAACCATGCTGATAGATACCTTGAGATGTGTCCATTGCCAATTGATCTACAACACTTTGCACTCACCAGCCTGTGATCCTCCTGTGTTCTGCATGCTTCGGTGTGGCTGCTGGAGTCTGAGAAGGATCTATGGACTAGTGTTTGACTTATGATTTAGTATCAACTTTAAAGACTTGATTTGGACTGAGCTGGCATGTTTTCTTGACATATAATTGACTTCTTTATATATAATTGAGTTCTTTCTTACAGATATGAGTGTACCCAGATTTGTTTTTCTAGTCAACCCTGTCTATCACACTATTATCCTGAGATCCTCTTTCAATCTTAAACCAAATACACATACACATGTATGTTTATATGTATACTTGATGTATACACATGTACATATTATCTGTAGAATATTATATGTAGACATGTGAGAGTGTGCATTTGTATATATCGTGTAAATATATATACTATGTATCTTATATAGGTGCTTCTATGCATACCCTGAAATCTTCTCAAAACCATACAACGGTTTAGCTTAACTCACTCTTATAGCCACCCAGGCTATTCTGACTCATCGTGACTCTGGAGGATGGAGTAGAACTGACGCTATGGGTTTGTGAGGGAGACATTCTTTCTGGGAGTAGAAAGCCTAATCATCTCTCTCAGAAGAGCTGCTATTTTCTAACTGCTCACCTTGCCTGTAACAGTCCAATATGTAACCACGACTCCACCAGGTGTCCTTCCAAGCTTGCTTAGGAAAGTGGCTCTTCTTTGAGCATTGAGCTCTTTTGAGCTCTATCTACATGGGATTGAGCAGGTAACAGCAACAAGAGAGATTTGAAACTTTAGAGGACAAAGAGGTTATGTGCATGGGGAAGGGGCAACTTGGGAGAAAGGATGGAATCTTTTCCCATTTGAAGAATGAAAACAATGTTCCTGAAATGTACCTGGAGACATCATTGAATGTCTGCTGTTTATGTGCGCAATACCAAGCATAGCTTATATCAAATACATGTATCCCTGTTGCTCCCTGGAAAACTTGTTCCTGGGACAAAGGGCTGTTTCCTTTGTCTCTAACTTAGTAGGATAGTTTGATTTGGCAAAAGTGAGGCTTATGGAACTGATTTGAAGCGCAGTCAACAGAGTTTTACAACCAACCAACTGTATTAGTAACTAAATAGAGTCTTTGATCTCTATTTATGTACTCCTGAGTTGGAATCCAACAGATGAATGGAAAACCAGGTGTTGTTTATTAGCTCTACAAGCAATAACTCCTAGTGGACCCCCTTTGACATTATCCAAGAGGTTGTGCCATACCTCCTCTCAGTTCCTTAACTCTGTCTGCTTTCATTATGCGATTCTTTTAGGTCATCAAAACACTTTGGGAGCTATGACTAACTACACTCTCCCTTGAAAAGTCATGGCGCTTCATAAATGTGACCTTCTTTGATAGCTATTTGAATTGAAGCACAGATTCAGTATTTGCAAGTTCACCTGCTGCCTGAAATTCATTTGTCGCTCAAAAACAGTACTCATGGACTTTCACAAACATTTGTAGATATGTGCATTGAGTCCACTGATGTGTGAATTTCCAGCTGAAGTACAGCAAGGTGATGTCCTGCCTTGTTTTAGCTCCTATGATGCAAGCGAGCTTCCTGCCTCACACTTATTTGGCCAACTGCCCAATTTTCAGAACAAAACGTATTCAGTGTCCTCTGGTAATTAAAACCTTTTGTACTATGACAAAGTGTAGACATCTGTTTTCGTAGACCCTACTGTGCAAATCATTCTACCATCGCCAAAGGGTGTGGTATTACCCATTTTGGGAAACAGTGAGTTAGGACAATATTTTTACTCCCCATTTCATGCTTTTTGTTACTGATTCTGTTGTTCAAAATGCCTTCCCTCTGAGTGCTAAAGTGCTGTCTACTCTTTCTAAGGGAAAGAGGTAGTGATATTTCTCACTGAGAAAATGCACATATGTGTCAGAAAAGCTTGGATGAGCATAACTTTTAGTGATATTGACTTTAAGTTCAATATTATTGAGTCACACCTATATTTTACATATGATACTTTTCATCAGAAAGTTATGGGACCAATGGGGCTTCAGTGGTAGATTCTCACCTTCTATGTGGGAGGTCTGAATTCATCACAACTGACAAACATGCTTGACTTGAAAACACCACCCATCTGTCAGGAGAGATTCAAAGATATTTCTTGACACTCAAGAAATCCCAGTGAGCATCTAGACTAAGACATACTAGAAAGAAAGGGCTGGTAATGTGTTTCAAAAATCAGCCGATGAAAACCCAATGGCTTGTAAAGATCTATTCAATAGCACATCAGATTGCGAAGTACTGTGCTCTACTGTGTAGGGTATAAATTCAACAGCACAAATAAGCAACAATACATAAGCACACATAAATTAAGGTTATGTGCCCATCAGTTCACACATTTATACAATGAATCTTGTTGTGACCAGGGTCTCACAGAACCTTAATTTTCTATTCATTTTAAGAATAAAGTCTCCACATTCTGAATTCTAAGCTATCCTTAAAAACCATACGTGCCTTGGAAAATTAATATAGACCGTATAGGAGGGCTTCAAAAAATTTGTGGAAAAATTCTATTTCTTTTATTTCTGTATTTCTTTCATGGACATTTTGAAGACCTGCGCATTTGTCTTTGCTGACCTCTACACTCATATCACCTCACCATTGACTTCAGGGACTCTGTCTCCTCTACACTTCTGAAAAATCAACTCTGCAATAACAAGAATTTCATCATCTTTGTAGTTGCTACAATGCATCCTACCAAAACCAACCATGCTCAATGCCATTGAGTCACAGCTCATAATGACTCTACAGGATGGGGTATAATTGCTGCTGTGAGTTTCTGAGATTATGACTGTCAGTGGAGTGGACATAAATGCATTTCTCCGAAGGAGCAGCTAGTGATTCTGAACCGCGGACAGTTTAGATGACAGCCCAACAAATAACCACCACTTCACTAGGACCTGTTACCTTGTTAGTCACAGGGAATCTTCCTGGAATGCACTGATAATCTTTATGATGGAATGGGTTTTTCCTGCTTAGCTAACCTGGAGGGTACAAATATAATAACTCTGATTATGCCTGTATAAGTTGTAAATCTGGGGTCTCTTTTTAGGATCTTTCTTCACTAAAGTTCTCAGTCCAGAAGAATGCATACTCCTAGAGGGTTAAGGTTTGCTACCAAATGGCAGTTAGACCATGAAGTGTAGCATCTGGATGGTGCTCTCACCACAAACATCGAGACTTGGGACATGCCTATCACTTTTGCAGAATCACCATTCCTTATGGAAAATGTGATCCTTGAGGTACCTTAGGGTTCTTTCCCACCAGTAGTTGGAACTACTAGAATCCATTCAAGAGATTCTAGATATTTTCCACCCCTCAGAGAGACACTTTGGTCCACATATAAACATGCTCATATACACAAATCTGATAAACTTTGGTTCCCAATTGGATTGAAAGACATTCTTAGGTCTCAGAAGGTTCTACTCCACACTAATGTATACACACATCTCTCAACTACAAAATTAAGTAACTTTTTCCTGAAATATTAATGGTGTTGTAAGCTAATTCGCCAAAAACACCCTTATGGCAGTGAAGTGAACTATGCATTGAGCTTCTAACCCAAAAGTTAGTGTGATAGAGAATATGTCTGTGCCAACATGGCTCCCATAGAAATATTTAGGTAGAGCTTTGCCTGTCAGACAGAGGGCAGTTGGTTGAAGGGCAACCAAGACAAATGACTCTCTGAGGCTGGCCTCTTCCTGTTTCTCTTTGGGATGAGACTAGCACAGTGCTACCTGAGTTGGCTGCTCTGCCTCAACCATGTGCTGCACTACCTATGGATCGAGCTAACCTATGGGTTGTGGTGGATCCTGTTGCCATGCTGTGCCTCACTACCTCTTGAGCTCCATCTGGACCTGCTTTTCTAGGAGCTGCTAGTCTACTGATCTGTGTTATGCCTCCACTTCTCATCTTCCTGCTCTTGCCACCCCACCTTCCCAGGACTGCTGCCTATCATAAGTATCCAGGTATTGTTTCTCTAGAGAACCCTGCCTAACACATTTCGTGATTTAAACCCACCAACTGATCCACAGGAGGAAGATGAGCTGGCAGTTCCTGTAAATATCTAAAGCCTTGGATGACCAAAAGAGCAAGTTCTATTTCATCTTGTAGGGTCACCACGAATTAAAAAAGATTCAATTGCAGTGAGCTTTTTTGAGTAAGCTCATTGGCTGAGCCTACCTATCAAAACAACAGACAGCCTCTACAGATCAAAAATAAAGTAAAATAAAACACATGCCACCTAACCAGATGATATAGGAAGTACCTTATGCCCTGGTGTGTGTGTGTGTGTGTGTGTGTTTGCTGTCAGAGAGCTTAAAATTTATTTTAATATAAATGTTTTGGGAAGAACATAGACAGTCTAGCTTCTACAGTATCCACTTCAAAGGAACCAAAAAAAAGGAAAGCTCCACATTTGCAAGACCTTCGAAAATTCTGTGGATTTTCCCACACACACTTTTTGAAGCCTCTCTGTACTTGTCCTTCTGCCAGGGCTCTATAAGCATGCGAGCTTGATCTTTATGCTATTTCAGGTCCATATGATTAGCTAGACTCCTGAAAAATCAAAACAAAACAGCTAGACAAAAGCACAGGAGGCCATGTGTGTTGATAGCAAACATAACCTTGAAAATATTTATATGTTCCTGTTTCTGATTCCAACACACACAAACCCCTGCCTTTTTCAGCAATTTTTGATCCTGTGAACAACCACTAACAAAAAGAGGAAAATTGATATTTATTTTAAAAAGAATACAGCACCAAGCTCTCTCATAGGATGATGCCTTTCCTATTCACGCATGATACTTTGAGAGTCAGGTTGCCTGTTGAATCATTACAAAATCTATTGCATTGAAGCTAATGAACTAGATTGGTTGTGGCCATGTTGAGTGGTCACAAGGGGCATCTTTAAGGGATGTCGTGGGCTCAGGTGTGATAAGGAAAAGAAGACAACCTCCCCCTCTCTTCCATCTTCAATAGGGGAAGTCCAGCTGTCATCTGTTTTACATACTGGTAGTCCCACAAGGAGAACATAAAGCAGATTGTAAAACCTCTGGGATAGGATAGAATGATTTTTAAGAGTACACTTTAGAGAACTTCACACTTCATTTGTTTTCTAAGGAGAAACCGAAGCACACTGATTCTCAACCTTCGTTGTGCATGGAAATCATCTGGAGAGATTTCAAAACATACTGATGCCTGGGTTCGACCCCCAGAGATCCTGATTTATCATTTGTCTGAGCCATGTCCTGGGCATAGAGGCTTTTAAAAGCTCCCAGCTGGTTCCCATGTGCAGCCAGGGTTGAGAGAGACTCTGCTGGGGAGGGAGAAGGACAGATTTTGGAGTGAGGGAGATTGACTCCTGACTCATCTCTAACTGTCCGTAGCATAAGATAATTTTCTAAATCCTCAGTGCCCACATTTTATGCATAAATGTATTTGGGGTACTTTCTAAGTGTTACTGTTCATTTATATAGTTCCTGGTCCTCACAGTGGCTTCAGCTATTTTAAAGAAGTACATGTAGCATAGCAAGTATCTGCTGGAAAATGAAAATGAAGCCAGGATGTAATTGTTCAATGACCTACAGACAATGGGCTATTCTTCCTGGACTTGCTGTGAGAGGCAATAAAGAGGACACACACAACCCTTTGCACAATCTATATTTCCTACAAGCGATTAACTGCTCAGATCATTATCATAAAAAGGCTTTTGTTATGAGGGTCCTCCAAAGAGTGTGATGTGATAAGCAAAATTCTCAAAATCCACAATAAAACAACAGGGGACTCTGCAAGACTGAGCCAGTTTTCTGTTGTTGCTGTTGTTGCTGTTAGGTGTCAGTGAACAGATTCCACCTAACATCGACCTTACATACAACACAAGGAACCTCTTCCCAGTCCTGCACCAGTATCACCTTGGTTCTCATGTTTAAGTCCATGGTTGCAGACACCATGTCATTCCACCTAATCAAAGCCTTCCTATTTTTCACTACCTGACTACCTTAGTGTGATAGTTACATAATCTGTCATCAATGTGAGTATTAAGAGTGAAGGGGTGGAATTTAGCCTATCAATTAAGTCACAACTTGATGACCTCATTTGGGTTTCTAAGGAGATAAATAGTTTACTGGAGGCAGTACACAGACTTATGCCCTGGGAGACACCGCAGCTGACAAGACGTATGAAGCTACACTAGTGCCCTTAACTGGAGGAGCCATATGAAGACCCCTGCCAGTGCTGAAATATCCACAACACCCCTAGATCCATAAGGCTTTCCACCCACTTTATTGTGTATGGTTTTCCTGCATTCAGTATCATTGCATGTGTTGAGTGTGTCTGAAGAGTACTTTATAGATTGGTACTGGACAGATGAGCTAATTTTGGACTTAAGGACTTGATCTAGACTGAGCTAGGATGTTTTCTCAATATTCACTTGCTCTTGAATATAAACATATTTCTTATACACTTCTCAGTGTCTCAATGAATATGTTTCTCTAGCCTACCCAGACTAACACATACACCGAGCATGATGTCTTTCTCCAGGGACTGCCCTGTCATGACAACATGTCCAAAGTGCATGAGACAAAGTCTTGTGATCCTTTTCTTCAAGGAATTTTATGATTGTTCTTCTTCGAAGACACATGTGTTCATGCTCTTGGCAGTTTGTGGCACTTTCAATATTCATAGTCAGCCCCACAATTCAAACACAATGATCCTTCTTTAGTCTTCCATATTCAATATCCAGCTTTCACATGCATATGAGGCAATGGGGAAAAAAAGCATGACTTAGGTCGGACACACATATTAGTCCTCAAAGTTACATCCTCAATTTTCAGTATTCTAGAGAAGTCCTATGATTTATCCAAAGCAACACATCTTTTGATCTCTTGACTTCTTCCAAGAGCATTGGTTGTGGATCCAAGCAAGACAGAATCGTAGACAGCTTCAATCTTCTTTTCATTTATTTCTTACTTATTGGTTCAGTTGTGAGGATTTTGATCTTTTTTTTTGGCATCACTGCCCTCTAGTGGCCGTGGGAGCTACCCAGCGCTGCTCCTGAGAGCTGCTGTTGGATTTGAACCACCAAGTCCACAGGCTGCAGTCCTGCACTCAACCACTTACGCCCCTGGGGCTCAGCGCAAGGATTTTGATCTTCTTTACCTTTAACGTACCTCTCCAAAATGGTGACTTTGACTGAGATGACTATGTCCGACTCAATATACATAACAGAATGCTGTTTTACTTGGATCCATTGGGCCCAATTTGTCCGAGAGATGCAGCAGAAAAACAAGACTGAAATGGTGAAGGAAGAAGAGAATAAGTTGGAACCATGGAGGGGGGAAAGGTAAAAAGAAGGTACAAGTGAGAGGAGAAGACGAGAGATTGATGATATGGATGGAACGGTCACTCATTTGCAAAAATAGGTGGCCAATTTGATGTAGCTAGAATTTTTTAAAAGATGCTTTCCTTGGGAAACCAACTTAAAGGAACCTAAAGCAAATGAAAGAAGTACCATTTTTTTTTCTGCTCATCTCCCTCCATGTAATAATGAAATTAAGGCTGAGCCCCGGGGTGCAGGACTGCGGCCCGTAGGGTCTGGCGGTTCAAATCCAGCAGTGGCTCTCAGGAGCAGTGCTGGGCAGCTCCCACAACCACCAGAGGCAGTGATACCCCCACCCCCCAAAAAAATAATAATAGTGATATTAAGCAAGCGTTGAACTGATAGCGAATTGCATGGTAGGAAATCATTTCATATCCACTGGCTGCTCAAGAAGGAAAGGAGAAAGCTATATGTTCCCACAAGCATTTACAGTGTCAGGGTTGTCATGAGTCAGAATTGCCTCTGTGGCAGTGGACTTGATGTGCTTAGTAGCATTTATAAGAAGGGCATGGTGACTAAAGTTGCAGCAATCAGGTTGGAGTCAAAGAAATGCTGAATGTATTATCAAGTTCTCAGTCTTAAAAATAAGCCATTCAGGGGCTGAGCCCCAGTGGCATAGTGGTTGAGTGCGGGACTGCAGCTGACTGGCTTGGTGGTTCAAATCCAGCAGCAGCAAAGCTGGGTAGCTCCCACCACCACCAAAACGCAGTGATGCCCCCCCCCCCAAAAAAAACAACAACAACAAAAAATAAGCCATTCAATTATAGTTAATGAAATTTAAAACTTATTAAACTTTTGATAAAAATAAAAATTTATCATTTGTAACATGATAGGTGTATAGTTAAGCCAAATTATTTTTAATCATTTTATTGGGGGCTCATGCAATTCTCATCACAATCCACTGTATGTATACATACATCCCTTGTACGTCAAGCACATTTGTATAATTGTTACCATCGCCATTCTCAAAATATTTGTTTTCTACTTAAGCCCTTGACACTAGCTTCTTATTTCCCCTTTCCTCCCCACTCCTCCCTCCCTCATGAACCATTGATAATTTATAAGCTATTGTTATTTTGTCATATCATACACTATCCAATGTCTCCCTTCACCCACTTCCCTGTTTTCCATACCCCAGAGAGGAGGTGATATGTAGAACCTTAAAATCGGCTTCCCCTATTTTTTTTTCCTTTTAACTCTTTTCCTCTAATTTTTAACTAATACTCTAACGCAAACATAACAACAACAACAACAACAATAAGCCTACAGCCATGGAGTCCATTCTGATTAGTAGCAATCCTGGAAGGCAAAGTAGAATTGCTCCTGCTGATTTCTGAGACTGACTCTCTTAATGGGAGCAGAAAGTCTCTTCTTTCTCTCTCGCTTTAACTGCTACAGGGATGATTATATTTTAGAGATCTGAAGCTGAGATTAATCAACAAAGGCACAGTGCTTGGAATTCCTTTGCTCTGATTATGCTACTCATCCAGACTAAGTGCATCCATAATCTTCATGTAGCTAACGTTCAATGAAACATTCGCCAAAGATTTTGGTAAATCTTTGTCCAAAGATTTTACAGTTTTATCTTTACATATTTTTAAAACATCATGATTTAGTCAGTATTTGTACTTAAACAACACCACCTTAAGAGTCATATTTATACCACTTTAGATGGTGCATCTGTAGTAATAGATATGCATGCCAATCTATCGATCAATAGGATTTCTACATGTGTGTCTGTGTGTGTCAGTAGATACTAAATATATCCAATGTACATCCTTTGCGCTCTTGAATCATGAGTTCCTAACAGGAGAGATAAGACTTGAATGGATAAAAACAAAGTCAGTATAGGTAGGCAGTCATTAATGCTAGCTAGCATCTATTATCATGCTGATTAAGTGCTGAAATTTTTTAAGCATATTACATGAATTATCTCCTTTATTCTAATATGCTATTTGATAAAATGATAAGTATCATATTTTGTCCCCAAATGCCTCAAATCACATAGTTACTAAATGATAGTGCCAGTATTCAATTCATCTCATCTGACACTGGTACCTATGTGCTCCATCAGAACTCTACACAAGCTTTAGCAAACCAGAGGTGCCAAGATGGCAACCATCTTTGGAAAATATTATTAAAACACTACTCATGAAGTCCCTGCAGTCTATGCTCAAATCCTACCAAGGAGATCAAAAAACATATTGTCATGGTAGGATTTATATCAACAACTAGGGAAATGTTTGTCATAGGACATTAGACCATTTTCTTTAGCAAGTCACACCAGTCTCACTGCTACTGACTCTACTCATTATCTTTTCCCAAATCACTCATGGACCAGTTACACTTATCTTTATTTTCTCTTTCTTCCAAAAGGACAAAATGATGACAAACTTTCATAATCTCCTAACATTTCCTTTCTCCTAAAGGAAATGGGTGCTGGTATGTCTATAGGAGGCTGTCCAAACATAGTGAAATGTGAGAGCCTGTTACTGACATAATCAATCAAAAATGGTGTTGCAAGAATGACTCTGCCAAGTATATACAGGAACTGTGTTTCTGTTGAGGGTAGACCTGCACCTATCCTCAAATAGGAATTCTTAGAAACAAGCTTAGACTATGCTTTCAATCCTCATCTGGTATTAACCATAGGGAGTCACATCTGAGGGTGTTTGTCTCCCTTTGTTTGTAAAGAATACTTACAATGTCACCTTCATTTGGGAGGTAGAAATAGAAAGTATGGGGATATAATATCATACATTTTGGAGGGATGGTGAATGAAAATCAATATTCTTAGCAAATATATTTTCTCTTATAGGATCAATATTATTTATAAGGCATGTACTTCTGATGCATGCCTGTCGTTTTCTTATTCATTGACCACAACAACCCTTTGTCATGGAATCTATAGAATGCTCCCATTTTACAGATGATAAAATGAGGCCTACCCTCTGTGATGGCCTGGAAGGAGTGTGTGGTATATCATGCATGTAAAAGAATTTGCTACTATGAAGAACATCATACCTGGCAGTGTAGCAGGGCCATAAAAATAGGACTACCTTCAGCAAGGTGTACTGACAGTCAGCCACAACCATGGGCTCAAGCATTGGAACGATAATGAAGAAGGCACAGGACTGGGCAGTATTTTATTATGTTGTGCATAAAGGTTACTGTGAGTTAGATCTATCTGCATGATATCTAACAGCTGACCTATGGGTACAATAATATTTGAAACTAGGATTTTTTAATGTAAATTATATCAAACTCTGTTCCTAAGTCTAACCATTTCTGAGTTGCAAAAAGAACAGCTTAGATACAGAGATATTTAGCTACATTTTATGATATAGATGCCATGTGAGAATTGTCTATAAACCAAGAAAACCCAAGTAATCAAAAGAGTACCCAAGATTACCAGAAAGAAACTATATTGTTGATAGGCTGATTTGAACTTTAGCCTAGAGATCTGGGAGACAACAAATTTCTGTTCTTAAAAGCCACTCACTTGTGATAGGACAGCTAGAACAGCACTGGAAAAATAAGATTTCTTGGACCCAGTTTTCTTTTCCACTTGCTCATTTCACAGATGTCCTACTTGCATGGTGCTCCTGCCCCCCTTCCCCGTCCACTTATGATGCTTCCCAATACAGTCAACACATGTATCCCTCCCAATAAGTCTCTTACACATGTAATCTTCTCTTGGAGTCTGCTGCTTAGAGGATTCAAACTGACACCAGGTCAATAACCTGCCTCTTGTCACACAGCCAGTGGATGGTAAAGCCAGGCAGGACTCAGTACCTATTTTATTCATCATCATAGACATTAATGGACATAAATACAGAAGAACATTTAATGGATGTCTAAACAGGGTCTTCATGTATTAACCAATGTAGTGCATTTGATTCCCATTAAACAATTGTGCTTTGTAGCAGCCCACTTATTTCTCTATGTCTCTTTTAAATGCATAAAAATTATTTCTGGGCATTTTGGTTTAAGATATCAGGATTATCCCAGCTCATCAATTTTTGTAAGTAGATCCAAAGTAGGTGGCTCTTGAAAGTCTAGATTCCATGAGAATTTTAAACTCTGTCCTGAATTTCATCCCTTTTGTTTAGGATTCATTCATAGAAGCTTTGAGTCAAGTTTCCAGTGATGGCAGTCAGTCATCACCCAGATCTTCTGGCATCATGGCAAAAGAGGAAGTTGCTAATTGAGGAAAATTTTCACCCATTCCATTTCTTTCTCTTCCTTGCAATGCACCTTATTCCTATGGTGCTATAGGCAAATAGAAAACCATCGTTGGATCTAGGATGCTACTTACAAGCTTAAGCCAAAAATATTCCCTCAAGTCCTCTTAAAACCATCATTTAGTGTAATTAGTAAAGAATTTCTGCTCTGAGAATTGTGATGGATTTAAGAACTATCTATGTGGGATTAAATTGGCAACAGCAACTCAAAGAATCCCATAGGAAAGTTAAGGGTCTGGGAGTTTTGTTAAAGAACAAAAAAAAAAAAAAAAAAAAACCCCAATCTAACATCAGCTTGTCAATTCTGATTCACATAGATTCTGTAAGGAGAGGAAGAATTCATAAAAGGAGGGTGAGATGGGTTTACACACTTGAAAAATATTGTCACTGTGACCGAATGAAGAAATTGTTGAATCGGTGAAATAACAGTAGATATGTATTTACCTTTGCCGCAGACATATCCATGTATGCAATGAGACAGGACGGGATTGCCACACTGACATGTACACAGGAACACACAAGCAAGATAGAAGAAAGATGTCCTTATTTCTATCAGTAAAGCAGCCTCACATCCTTGTGTCCAGTCAGACAGCCAGGCTATCCACATAGACAGGCCTGGGAGTTTCCAATCCACTCTATACTAATAGCCAACACTTAATTTGACACTTGCCAAGCGTCAGTGACATCGGAAGTGTTTTGCCTGGATTCAATTATTTGCCCATCCAAACAGGCCTCTGCAGGAAATACTATTGTGTTTTCACTCAAATAACACCAATGTTGTGCTGTGTGCTCCCCACCACCTCCTCCCTTACCCTTGTCCCTGCCACAGTCACTTCAAGGTATTTTCATGAGCACATTGTTTTTCACAAATGAGCCAGCCTTTGGGGTGAGCCCAGGCAAGATACTTTCTAATTCTTTTCTTTGAAATGTGGTTCCTTGATACCCTGTGTCAAAATGAATTCATAAACCAGTAAGTCTAGCATATATATTTCTAAGGTCCTTCCTAGTACTACTAATCCACAGATGATGTCATTGGCCCTTGGGGAAAAGGGCTTGTTTAACTTTTCTTATTGAGTGGTGGTCATGGAGGAATTGTGCTACATATTCATAGCCTATGATTCTAGCTGTGGCTTTGTATGTCAGTAGAAGACTCATGCAATATCCATGGTATGCACTTATGGATGCATCGAGTTATGACTCTGCTCTTAGCCTAGAAACAGATGTATAACTCATCATTGAAGCTTGTGACAATCTACATGCAGCAAATGTGAGCCTAGTGTGTGCGTGAGGGCCTGCTTCTACTTATTGTTGTTCCTCTTTTAGTGTAGTCTTCAAAGTCAAATTACCAACTATTCACGAATCTCTACCCAAAACAAGTTCAACATTTCTCTAGTGAAAATGGCTCAGAAGAGTAGGAAGCAAAATTGTCAGGATGAGAACTCACTTGGGGATTCCTCTCTTATGGAAAGATGAGACAGTAAACATGTACTCTATAACGATATGTTGGTTCTCAGTGTAGACTGCCTGATAGGGTGCCTCAGCAAAAAAGGGAAGGCACTGGAGAATCGACCTGAGTTCTGAAGGATATTTTTAGTGTATTTGTGAATTAGGGTCTGTGGTGGCCACTGAGTTTTGATGCACTATTAAATGTCTAACCATGATGTAGGCAGCAAGAGAATATTTAATGCTAGAAAGCTCCAAAGGCTTCTTAGATTGTGAGAGCTCTGGAGCGCACCTGCAAAACAAGAGTCCTCTGTCTGTTGGCTGCAGCTGCAACTAGTAAGACATCTGTGAGCCCAGGATTAAGAACCGAGGAGACTCCCCATCAGTGAGTTCATAATGACAAGGTTGATGCAGAAAGAAAATGAGACCAGCTCTTTGCTTTCTTATTCCTGTCACCATTGACCAAGTCCACTCTCTCTTTTCTCAGCATTCAGCCTTCCCTACTCCTGTCCAAACTCAACTTCACAGCCAAAGTCATATTTCTAAAATGCAAATCTGATCATGTCACTTCTCTGCTCAAAAACGGTTGCTCCCCACTGCCTACAGGCTAGAGTCCAAACTCATTAAAATGGAAGTCAATGCCCTTGAAAAGCTGGCACTGACCTACCTTCTGGCCTCATTTTTCAATGTAACATTTCCAAAACCATCATGCTCTTTCCTATCTCTCTGAGAGCCTTTGCACTTTCAGCCCTCCCACATAGAATCCCCTGCAGTTAGAAAGGAACCAGTTGCAAGTAACAAAATGCTACACAAACTGGCTTTAACACAGATTGGAGAGTCAAGAGGTTGACAGGATTCATACTGGGCTATCCTAGTGGCTTCATTATCATTCTCAAGGATTCCTTCTCTTTCTATGGCTACCTTTTGAATTGCACAATCCGGCAGCTAAACTTTGGTAGCAGGGTGAATATTAGGATCCATTGGCTACATATTGGTGGTTGAAGCCCATACCTTAAAAAAGAGTAGTTGTCCTGCAGCCCACAGGGTTGACACTTCAAATCCAGCAGCAACTCTCTGGGAGCAAGGCTGGGCTTCCTACTCCCACCAGGGCAGTGATGCCACAAAAAAAGGAACAGTTTTTTAGAGAAACATGCAGATGGTAATAAAAGGAAGAAATAAGGAGTATACTTACATTATGGCTTTTGATCTAAATCATTCTTTGAGATCTTTCATGACCCATATCAAGTGGCCCACTGGTACTTGTGGGGAGTATTCTCCCCCCTCACAGTACCACCTGATATGTTATGCAGAGCTCTTTTATGAATATCCCTGCAATGTATGGAAGTTACAATTTTGTCAGACTCTGTACTATGTGATATATTTTAGCTTATTTAAACAGTATAAACTATGATACATATATCACTAATCATACATTTTTTCATGAGGGAACCATCTTTCTGAGAGGTAGTGAAATAACTACCCCAAGGTCAGGGAGATAACAAAATGCACTAACTTCTGTATTCATATCCCATGCCCATTATAGGATATCTACCAAAAAATGGCACCATAGAGGTCTCAGGATAGCAAATGGCTGTATCCCTAGGTGTAAACCAAAAGGTTGGAAGCTCAAACTCACTGGGAGTGCCTCGGTCAAAAGATCTGGTGGTTTGTCTTTATAATCATTCATGAAAAACCTTGAAGAGTGTAGTTCTACTCTGAGACACATGGCATCACCGTGAGTTGGAAACTGTTCAACGGAAAGTTGTTTACTGGAGGATGGCATCTCCAAGATATGTAGGATAGTAATAACATCTACCATTCTGCATCAAGAGATATGTCTATTTTCCTTGGTGTAACATGTACAAAGCAAAGATTATACTTTATTACTCTTGAGACCACCAAGGTGTACATTGAAAAGAAACTATTCATATGTGTCTAACACCTTATACAGCCTACATTAATGAGTGTTTCCAGTGCTGCATCATTTTGATGAAACGTGTCCATTCTTAAAGCCTTCAATCTGCCAATATTTTAGTGAAGTTTAAACTTTCCATCTACACATTTGGGTATTGATTACATCATATGCTTTTGAATGGCTGAATATTGAGCAGATTTTTCTGTTGTAGTGACACTGTGTATTCTTTCCATATTCTTTTGACATTTCCTGCATGGGTCCCTATGAGTTGGGTCTAAGTCAGGGTCAGTTAAAATATCAGTAGGTGTTCCAATGCCACCATTTGAGACTTTACTGTAATGTCTGAACATCTTAATTTATCTCCAGAGATAAAATATGACAAAGCATTATGTAGGATAGCAGGGAGATTTTTTAAAGGTATTTCTTGCAGATTTGGTTGATGGGAGGGCCATGAAAAGAAGATACTTGAAATAAAGATATCAACAGTGCTCAAAATGCACAAAAGGAGATATATGTCAATTTTTTAAACAATGAAGCCATTAGTTGCCATAGTTATCTGCTACTGCTGTGACAGAAATAATATACAATTGGTTTAATAAACAACTTTAATGTCTTACAATGTAGTTAATGTCTCACAATGTAGGAGACTAAAAGTTCACATTGAGTATCTGGTCTAGAGGAAGTGCTCATAATGGAGAAGCCCTTTGCTTCCGCTTACCCTCTGTGGACTTGGTCTTCCTGGGACATTTCCATGCATCCTTGCTTTAACCACCACTCTGGGTATAGGACTTTTCATTGGGCCCTTGGTCCAAAGGAGGTACTCTACTCTAGACTCTTCTCAGTGGTAGCCAAGTCCCTTGACATCTGTTACCTCTAATTTGTCCTCAAAAAAGCATGGTGCTTGTCACTTACAACCCCCAAGACAGTAGCATCCAATCACAAAATTGACAGTGATTACACACTGTTAAAAATTATGGCCTGGCCAAGCTGACACACACCATTCAATCCATAAAAATAGCTTGGAAAAGGCCAGTCTTGTCTATAATGGCCAGAAAATGAAAGCGAATTAAGAGACAGACTATGGACACTATGAGAATGGATGAAGGAATGGGACAGCAATATGCGGTAAGATAAAACCTTCAGTGAAGAACAAGTGATCCACTCAGAAAAAGGTCATTAAGTGTATGAGGTAAGGAGAAAAGAAAAACTCTACTAAAACAAGCACAGTAGAACTTGGATAAAGTCTGTCTTCCAAAGATGAGAATGCACCCAGATACTTCTTTTTCCGTATGTCGGACACCAGGAAGTTTCTTTAACTTTCTAAGCCTCAGTTTATCCACTTGTAGGAAGATAGTATGAAGAGGAGAAAAATGAAAATATGCATATGTGAGTTTTTTTCTGAATTAAGAGAAGCAACACTTAAGGAGCTAAAATACCTATTGAATTTTTTTTCTCCAAGTTAAAATCCAGTCAACACTCACTCAGTGCAATCTCATTTCTCTAGAGAAATGTTTTCTCTAGAGCAGCAGTCCTCAGCCTGTGGTTCCAGATCTATGGTGGATTGAACAATGCTTTCCTAGGGGTCACCTGAGACCATTGGAAAACACATATTTCTGATGGTCTTAGGAACTAAGACATTGCTCCTCTATCTGTCTCCTGGTAGGTCTGTCCACATGCAAATACACCCACACACGAGTACCCGGCGTGATGACATCATCGCGCCAGCCCTATCACATACACCCCGTGCATAGACTGGCATATGTGACAGGGTAGTGCCATAATGTACTAATGTGGACCAGTCACACATGTGTAGAGAGCGGCTACTGTGTAGGAAGTAGCTCTTATGCTGAAAGCAGCAGTACTGGAGATAAAACACGTCATGAGTTATAATTGCTGGGTAAATGTAAAATCATGTTCTGTAAAATTACCAACTACTGCAAAAAATATCTGTATCATGGGAACTTAATCTGGAGACTGGTCAGTCTTTTGGTTGATGTGAATACTGACCCTTTTGTTAGTAACAGGTATGTAAAGAAAACAACAACAAAGAGAATGGTAAATCACAGGAAACTTCAACGACTTGTATTGACTTAACAATGCCATGTATAATCTTTTGCATTATTAAAGATATTGGTAAATATTATTTCCCATAGCAAACCACCTCATGACAATGGATCATATAGAGAAGAACATTCAGATAAGAACAGAGTGAGGATTTTTTTATAGTACGGTTTTACCTCAAAAATTATAGCAAGAATTAAGAAACTGCAATATGTTATTTGTTATGAAGTTCTATCAACCAAACCTATGAAGCCCGAATAAACTAACATGCCATTTTGAAGCAAGCATCCAAACTTTGCTGGTCAGGATGCCAATCATTTTAGAAGCAAAACTGATGGACTCAAGAAACCCAGACTTGACACTGGAGGCGAGTACCACACATAGAACATTGCAGCCATTGAAGCTTCATATTTAGTGGCTCTTGGAATTGCCAGAGCTATGAAACCTCACACCAGTGCTGAGGATTTAAAGAGGCCAGAGGCCAAAGGCATCGTTTGAGTTATGATCGGAGACAAACTTATTATGAAATTGAGTGCAATTCCCTTATCGAACAACACTGTTCTCAGAAGAATAGATGACAAGTCTGCTGATATTCTGGATCAGGCAATCCAGGAAATTAAATCTGTTCCACTTCCAGCCTGCTGAAGCTACAGACATTGCAAGTTGTTCACAGTTACCGGTGTACATGAAGTATATTAATGATGGCACCTTTAAAGATGTGTTTTACAGCAACTGCTGCATGCGATGTATTTGACACTGTTGGTTCACTTCTGAAAAAGCATAAGATCTCTTGGGAAAAGGTTTATGATGTTTGCACAGATGGTGCTCCAGCTATGCTCTGATGTCCATCTGGATTTCAAAGTTTGGTACTGAGTAAGTCACCAAAAGTCATCAGAACTCAGTGTATGATTCCACGGCAAATATTAACCACAAAGATGTTGCCACAGAGTTACAAGAAGTGATCAAAAGCACCATAAGTTCTGTCAATTTTGTAAAGGTGAGCACTTTAAAGAGTTGACTGTTTTCGCAACTGTGCAACAAGTTAGATGTGCCGAATAATGCTCTGCTGTTTCACACTGAAGTGAGAGGATTGTCAAGATTAAACGTATTAAAACATATGTTTGAGCTTTGTGACTAACTCAAAATGTTTTCAAATTAGAAAAAAAAGGACTCAGTTCAAAGGACTTTTCAGAGATAAAAGTGAACTGCAGAAAATAGCTTACTTGGTTGACATCTTTGCCATCTTGAGCTAAATTTATCACTGTGAGGACCAACTGCAACATGCCTTGATTTGTCTGAAAAGATCTGTCCATTCCAAATGAAACTTCAGCTTTGGCAAAAAAAATTGCATGAAAGTAATATCTACATGTTACCTACTTTATCTGCTTTCTTTGAGGAATATGGCATTGAACCACATGAAACTAGTACGATGATAATTTCTGTGAAAGAATACTTGCACATGCTTGCAGACAAATTTTCATTGTACTTTCCAAATCTACCTGACACCCCATTAGCACATGCCAAAAGCCCAGTAGAAAAGGAGTTCATTGAACTTATTAACAGTGATGCAGTGAGAACTGATTTCTCTACAATTCCAGTCAAAAAATTCTGCATCAAATGTTTCCAGTCATATCCTGTTCTATCTCAGACTGTTGCATCTTCTTCTTGCAATTCCAAGAACATATATTTGTAGAAAAGGATCCAGCTGTTAGTTATCAGACTAGATACAGAAGTAGGCTTGTTTTGGAAAATGATCTTTGCTGTACACTTGCAAAGACGTCCCTGAGAATTTCTGATCTGGTGTGAAAGAAACTATCTCAACCTTTGCACAGACACAACCTTTGCACTGACAATGGCTTTTTACACATGCTGTCACAAAAGTAGCAGCCCGGTTTACACCATGCTTTAAGACAAAATTTCATTTATTTTTATTGGAAAAAAAGTCATAATATAGTTACATATTGTTCTTGTGATTAATCATTATGCTTTAATTATGCTCAATTTGTAAGAATGAAAAATATATCCTGTCTATCAGATATTTACAGTATGATATATGTAGCAACAAAAAACAATATTATGGTTATGGTCACCACAGCATGAGAAACTATATTACAGAGTCACGGCAGAAGGAAGGTTGAGAGTCACTGCTCTAGAGTTTCCAAGGGCTGATTCTTAAGACATAGATCGCCAGGCCTTTCTTCTGCAGTACCCCTGGGGTGTTCAAATTTACAATCTTTTCTATAGCAGTCAAGAGTCTGAACCATGTGCACAACCCAGAGACTCCTATATTTGCATATATGCATTTCCAATAAAACATACAAGACTGTCTTAGGTTCAGGGTTTGCCGGTTGTTATATTTTTGATTTGTACATGTTCTGCTTTGTCAGAATAGTCTTACCATTTTCTCTTACTCATTAGAAGGTGAAATATTTGAGTCTTCTTTTCCTAACAGGTCTCTGTCTTACACAGGTTCAGACTTTCACAGATTCTATTGTTTAGACTTACACATGCACACTATTTATAAACTTAAAAAAACAGAGAAGAGCAACGAACTCACTGCCATTGGGTCAATTCTCACTCATAGCAACACTATGGGGCAGGGTAGAACTTGCCCTGTGGGTTTCTGTAACTCTCCCCACAGAAGTTGAAAATGTCACCTTTCTCCCACGGAGCAGTTGATGATTCAAACTGTTGACCTTGGAGTGAGCAGCCCAATACGTAGCCACTACACGATTGAGACCCCTGTAACCTACAACTAGAGAAATCAAAAAGACCCTGGCCTCAAGTACAAAGGATCCACATTCCTGTCTAACACTTGCTGATTGAATGATCATTGTGATCCACATGTTAGAAAAAGAAAGAAAACAAGATGAAAATATCTATGCCGAGAGTGCAAAGTTAATGAAGTAACGAGGTCTTCCAACTTAGAAGCATTTAAGTAAAAATATGTGGTCATCATGCAGAATGTTCAGAAATGGCCTAACTCCCTTTCCTTTGGGGCTCGTGTTAGTACTGTCATTTCCCCTCTGACAGTGAATTGATACTTTCAAACACAAGATTTGAGATTGAGCATACTTTCCCAGTTGCTCTTTGCTTTCCACATGAAGAGGCAACGGTTGTGTAGATGGCTGTTTTATCAGGCTGCATTTGAGAGAGAAGCTGACTTAGAATAGAATCCAAGGGGCCTGTCAATGGGTCTTTAGCAAAAATATAACATTTCTCTTTCAAAGCACTAAGCTGATGGGACTTCTTAATGCTGCATTATAAACTTGCCCCAACCCAATGGAAACAGAAAAGGATTTCTAATTATTGTGAAAAATCAGAGGACATAGAAAAAAACGTGTAGGTATTAGAGAAGCAAGAAAATCAATGTGTGTTAAGTTGTTTGGTGAACGTCCTGTGAAGGCGATAAGATGCAAATGTCAGTCTGTGTTCTCTATCAGAATCTTCTCCATATAAGTAGGTTTAGTTTGGCTGTAGTGTTGGTGTTCATTTTGTTTGTTTGGGATCGTAGAATACACTCCTTGAGAAAAGATACATATGTCTTATTCTGGTTTCTCAGTCTCCAAAATAAATTAGACAAGCAAACAAACAAACAAAAACCCTGCCCTCTGGTCCACTTGAATTCACAGGGACCCTGTGGGACAGAAAAAACAAAGCAACAAAAAACAACAGTCCTATAGCCGTGCTGGGTGGTAAATGTTTGTACAAGCATACTGCCTCATCTTCCTCTCATGGAGCAGCTACTGGGTTCTAACCAGCAACCTTTCACTTACCATCCTACCTCTTTACCCACCCTGCCACCAGGGATCCTTCTCAGGCTCTAGTATCAACACACTAATTATTTTTATTAAAAGTATCACCATGTCACGGGTATATGATAAAACCGTCAGTGCAGGCTAGGGTACAACACAATCTCTATCTGATTCTAGTTTTATAAAGGTGTAGGAGGCAGATATTAATCAGAATTTTAAAATCATAAATATGTAGATATAAATGGTGGTTAAATTCTATATAGGAAATTAATTAAAAAAGAAAAAGAAAAGCACATAATTGGGAGTAGAGGTTGGCTGACCCACAGAAGTGTAGATAACTGCCTTTTGGATAAGGGTTACTGGAGGGGTTGCTTCTTGGCACTTAATTCATGGACCTGTTTTTACAGCCCCATGGAATTTGAGTTGACTGTCTTTTGGTTGAAGTTTCCAGCATGTGTGATGTGTCCTTTGGGCATTTATTAGCAGCTCTGAAAGAACTTGACAACATGTCCTGTCTAAGCAACAGTATCCTGAGCCTTTATCACCTGCACTAAGTTCTTTAACAAACCTTCTAGCTATGAATATTGTCTGTGAGTTGTTTGTGGCCATTGAGATGAATTATTGAACTCAGTATTTGGAAACATAGAAAATATTGCATATGACAGAGAATATCATCAAAGTCACCATAAATACTGTTCTCATGAAAAGGCAGGGAGATGTGGAAAAGCACACTTATTTGACACTCTCACTAACCCCTAACCCTTACATTCTTATTGAGAAGAAATGGCCACCTTTCTGCCCCACATTGTATCATTTATTCCCAGCCAGAGGCAAGACTAGAATAATGGGGACACCATGGCAGGCAGAGGAAGGGAAGGAATGCTGGTTGTTAAGATTGCAATGCATTTTCACAGGGTCATAAACCTATTAAACTCGTCCCCTGACAATTAGCATCGCATCCTGCCCCATCTCTGAGTAGTCTGTCTAAATATCTGGATCATGCATTTTTCTCTTCCACTTTTCTTTTCATCAAGCTCATTCACCCACAACCCTCTCTCTTGATGAAAGCTACCATGCTCATCTAGGAAAACATTAAGCTCTTGGTTCTGCTTCTGGAAAACGTTTTCAGATATTTGGTGTGAAAACTGTTGTGGAAAAAAAATATTGAATTCTCTCCTACCTGCCGGAATGGCTGCTGTTATACCAAATTTAATGAAAGATTGCCATCAGGTGTCTAAATGTTTAAGCTACCCAAAGGTCGGAGGGAGCTTGTCTCATTCTCTTTTGCAAAACTGTAGGTATCACAGACTCAGAAAGCCTGAGGAAAGAGATTAAATAACAGATAAAATCATGACACTTTCGTCCATTCCCTTGTCTAGTTTGTTTATACAAATTTTAAAGAATAGAAGTGGGTGGCTGAAAATATTTTTCTATAGTAGAATAAGAAGTCAAAAGCTACCTTCTTTTTTTAATATATTTAATATATTGTTTAATTATATTATTATTTATTTAATTATATTGTTTAATATATATTTTAATATATTGTTATTAGAATGTTATACCTTATAAAATGTAAATCATTTTTCTCATTCTTATTAGGAATTTCATTATCTCTTTAATTCTAAAAAATATTCATCAAAATGCAATCCCTTCTGAGTAAAAGCAAAGTGATAGAAGATATTGGAAGGGTTTCAATTTTCAGAATATGGTAAAGACATTCTTAATTTGAAACATAGCAATCCATTCATTGATTCAAGCAACATTGAATGAGATGAGGACCAACTAGGGCAAGGGATTCTGCTGGACTCCAGAGAGAAGTATTAGAATGAGATTCATAAATGGTCTATATTTCTCAGAGTTCCCATTGGAATTTTGGCTATCCATTAGATTTCTTGGAGATTTGTAGGCCAGTGAGTGAAGAAGAAGTGCCCGAAACCAAACAAATCAATAAGTATGACAGGTCCAGGATATGAGAAGTGCTCTGAGCAAAGAGAAATTAGGTGGAAACTCAAAGACTGCAGGAACAGAGTGTTGGGAATGGTAGGACCTCCTTCTAAAGAGAGGATAGAGACACAAATATCAGAAGGATTGAAATAAGACATTCAGATTACAATCAAGGAAGAACAGCTTCTAGACAGGGGAAGGATCAAATGCGATTGGAGTTTGGAGGGCCCTGACTTAGTCATGGATCACAAAGGAAGTCAGTGGCTGGGAGGTGAAATAAGATGAATTTAAAAGAAAGCTGGGAGTGTTTCCTCTAGTAAACTACAAAGATCTTAGTGTCACCATGGGCCAATGCTCAAACCAGGGTTACTAAGAACAAGCCCTGTCCAAAGTCCCCAGTCTGCCAAGGTGTCCCTGATGCTAAGAGTCACATCTTTGATATGGATCAGGGGAAGGCAAAAGTGTATAAGATCCCATTCTGGGGCCACATGATGTTGGATCAATATGAACAACTCTCTTCAGAAGTCCTAGAGGCTGCTTATATTGGCACCAACAAGCACCTAGTAAAAAGTTGTGGCAAAGATGGCTTTCACAAGTAACTGAGGCTCTGTCTTCATAACATCATCCAAATCAAGAAGATGTTGTCCCGTATTAGGCTCAATAAGATCCAGAGAGGCATAGGAGCTGCCTTTGGAAAACCTCAGGGTATTAGTCAGATTATCGATCAGTACAAAGCTTCTAAACAGAGTGTATGAGATTACAGCTCAACATGAAACCAAGTTCAAGTTCTTTGGGCACCAGAAGACCATCTCCAAGCAGTGAAGCTTACTAAGTTTAATACCGATGATGAATTTAAAGATATGGCGGTGGGAACATGCCTCATCAAAAATAATGGAGAAGTCAAACATCTCCAGTAGTGGTCTCTTGAACACAGTACAAACTCTGCATTCATGAAGACATGGGTAGTAGTGCCACATTCAATGTCCTGTGCCCACTAATAGATTGAATTTTCAGTCCTCAGAAGACATCATTGCAAGAAAGAATGAATAGGTAGATGAATACATAAAGAAGGGATGGACATCACATCTACTAGCCTATGTGATCACGGGAAAGATTATATCCTAAACCAATTCACTTCCTTGGGACTCAGACATTCTTACCTACTGAGGCAAAAACTGCATATATGATAGCTGTTCAGATTTCTTCTTATCTGTTGCATCTTATGGTTCACAAATTACCCCTGCAATGTTTTCCAAATCCTATCTGGAACACATCAAATATCAACCTTTAATATCTTTCACCTGATCCATTTAAGAATCCTCAGCCTCTGATTATCTACTGCCACTCTATCCAGCTCAAAGTTAGTATTTCCCTAATCTGCTACAGTTAGCTTGTTAATGTAACTTCAGCCATGTCTGCATCTCAGACAACTTCAACATCTCCCACTTTCCAGCCTGCTCACCAGTCATGGAAGGACGCATCATCTAACCCTAGTCCATGTTCACTCTAATCTAACATGGACCTTCCACTACTCATCGTATTTCCTGACCCCATTTACAACTCAGTTCCCTGAATTGTCCTGGGACACAAGAACATCCCTATGGAATTCTTTTCATTTCCTTCTACATTTAGTCAAATTTTAACCATTGAATGCATTGCTATTGAGTTAATTCCAATTCATGGTGATCCTACAGGATAGTATCAAGTTGTGCCAATATGTTTCCAAGCCTGTAATCTCTATGGAATTGGAGTTGAACTGCGATCAATTAGTTAGGAGATGAGCATTAAACCACTGCCCATTAAAGTCAAGCTAAAAACCTATGACTCTTTTGATTTGCAAATTTCTTAGCCAAAAAACAAACTCCTTGAGGGAATAAGTTGTTGACTGTAAGAGATCAGGAACATAGTCTTAGGGAAACCAAGTAATTGGCATAACATAGTCCACAGAGACAATATTCTACAAGCTACTGTGATGAGTAGTTACTGGGGTCTTAAGAGTTCATGAATGTCTATCATAGATACATCTATTGGTTTTTCTGTGTCCAGGGAAAAGAAGAGTGATACAAAAATTAAAAAAAAAATCTCAGCTCAAAGGCCTAATGAATCATGCTAACATCAGTTTTCATTACTAGAAAAACTAGTTATTGTCTGGCTATCACTACCAATTGAAACAGCTCTGAAAATTTTCCTGGATATAGTGAGAGAAAAATGTGCATCAAAACTCAAAATCAAAAAAATTAATGGTTAGCTAGAGACTAGGGTGGTGGAACCCCCCAGACTATCCTTTATTTACAATTAATATTTGGAACTCAACTCATCACCATGGTTATTTTCAGTCAAAGAATTGACAGGCCTACCAAACCAATCAAAATCACTGCCATTGATTTGACAGAGAAGATCTATAGAGGATTTATTTCTGAGTCTGTAAATCTTTATAGGAATAGAAAGCTTCCTCTTTTGCCCATAGAGTAGCTATTGCTTTAAAACTGCTGACCTGGAAGTTACCAGTCCAACATGTAACCCACTAAGCCAGCAATGCTCCTAGATCAGCAGTTCTCAACCTGTGGATCATGATCCTTATGGGATCCAATGACCCTTTCACAGTGGTTGCCTGATTCATACCAGTAGTAAAATTACAGCTATCAAGTAGCAACAAAAATAATTTTATGGTTGAGTGGGGGTGTCACCACAACCTGAGGAACTTTATTAAAGGGTCACTGTATTAGGAAGGTTGAAAACCACTGTCCTAGATAATTCCACAAGGGGAGCATTATAAAACTAATGTGTTATACCTTTGAATTATCAACCATTTGAGATCAAAAGAGCAGAATTTATCCAAGGACAACATTAAAAAGGAATTAGGAAGTGGGAGATCTATAAACATAAAACAAAGGATAGGAAGTGGGATAAGAGAAGTTGCCAGAAAGGGAATGCATTCAATGAAATAAAGCAAAATGTGTATGAACCATGCCAGTCCCAATAAGAAATGTTTAAAGATTATGACCCCTGGTAAACCTTGTCTTCTTACAGGCACCATCCAAAAATAAAAGTGTGTGGGGCAGTCTCATACTGCTGCAAAACTTCATGTGACGGATACCCAGGGAGTGCTTGCTGGAACAAGCTGCATGGCATTGCTTTTATTCTTGCTCTGGTGCCTTTCTTTTCAGAAGCACTTTTGTCGGCGGCCTCTGACAATGACAAATGGCATTATCACAATAATGATGGAGACAATGTGATGGAGCATGTTGTCAGAGTCTGAAGTTTCTTTGATATGTCAAGTATTGACCAGCTGTGTGATTGAAAGAAATAAAGCATTACCCATTGGATGAGTAGTTGGACCTGACAACCTTTAAGCTCTCTTCTAACTATGACACATTAAGAAAGAACTTTCTATTGGATTTGAATAGCTGCTTAGCTGTTCATCTTCCCTGATTCCATTCCCCGACCCAAGTCCCTTGCCCTCCAAATATTATTACACTAAACCTAAAGGTACACTGCAAGAAATAATACATAAATCATATAGTCAGTGTATGCATTTATGAGCTATTTATTTACTCATAAAGGTAGAGATGATGGAATTTCCAAAACATTTGTGGAAATATAAATTAAAACGACAATTTTCCCACAAAATTTTGGAACTCCTAAATATGTGCTTAACGCATATATTTTTGCATTGCAATAAGAGGCTCAAACATTTAAAAAGCGTAAAGATGGTGCTGGGATGGGAAGTGTTTCCTTTAGTTGTTCATAGACTCACCATGAGTTAAGCCAAAGTTAACTCAGCAGAACTAAACAATCTAACAAAAAGAGTCTTTTGCATAAAAATGCATGTATAAATATAGAAATAAAGTTAAATGCAGAGAATAGGTAGATAGATGATAGATGGATAGATGATAGATAGATAGATGATGATGATGGATAGATGATAGACAGATGATAGATAGATAGATAGATAGATGATAGATAGATAGATATATAGATGATAGATAGATAGATAGATGATATATAGATATATAGATATATAGATAGATAGATAGATAGAGAGATAGATAGAGAGATGATAGATAAATGATAGAAACTCAAACACACTCACTGTCATCAAGTCACTTCTGACACCTAGCAAGCCTATCAGACAGGGTAGAATTGCTCCTTTGGGGTTTCAGCATGGGACTCTTTAGGGGAATTTCCAGCTTCATCTTCTCCTTGCTGAGGGGCTGGTGGTTTTTAAATACTGACTTTGCGGTTAGCAATGCAATGTGTAATCACTGCCCCACCAGGGCTCCAGATAGGTTGGTAAGTAGGAACGTAGGAAACATTATTACAAGCAGCCATTTCATCTCAAGAAACAACTGTTCCTAGTCAAATCGATTGGGAAATGCTGACCTGGTAGCAATCAGTGACTCTAATAAGCAACGACTATGTATTATTAGGGAACCTGCTATTATACAATGGTTAAAGATTAATAACCCCAAAGTTGTACTTTGAACCCACCATCTACTCTTCAAGAGGCAAGACTTGGCAGTCAGCTCCAGAAAGATGACAGCATGGGGAACCCTATAGTGTTTCCTGTCCCATGAGGTTACTCTGAGTCATGATTGTCTCCAGAGCACACAACTGCAACAATATATGTTGTGGGAAGTGGTTATTTTTACTTCATGTGAAAACTTGAAATTTGTTTTTATAAGTTCCCTCTATACATACAAATATTAGGCAGCAATGTCTAACTCAATTATCTGCCTCAAAATCTGCTGAGCGAGACCTCCTTAGAGTATTAGAAAGCCAGAAGGTCATTTTGAGGGTTAAGATGGATCTGATGCAAGTCATGGTATTTTGAGTTGCCTCATATGGATGTGAAAGTTAGACAGTGGATCAGAAGATAGTGAAGAATTTATGCATTTGAATTGTAGAATATTGAACATGACAGTGGGACAAGAGGAAATTAAAAAGAAATGGAGGAAAGAACGAGGAAGCAAAGGGCATTTATAGATATCTAAATATAGACAGACACATATGTAAATATATTTATATGACAAAGGGGAAATAGATCTATGTACATATATTTATAGGTTTAGTATTGAGGAAACAGATTGACAGTGGGCCCCTACTCAAGTACTCCCTCAACACAAGAAACACTTTGTCCTAATAATTTGGCACTCGCAGATGCTCACCTTCCCGACCGGATCTCTGAAGACAAAGTGGGTGCATAAGCAACTATGGCGAAGAAAGCTGATGGTGCCTGGCTATCAAGAAACAGTGTCAGGGGTCTTAAAAGCTTGAAGATAAACAAGCACCATCTAGCTGAGAAGCAACAAAGTTTACATGGAAGAAGAACACCAGCCTATGTGTTCATAAGGTGTCAAAGAAATCAGGTATCTGGTATCAAAGAACAAGAAAATCATATCATTGTGAATGAAGGGTAGTGCAGAATGAGAACCGAAAGCCCATATGTAGGCAAGTGGGCATCCCCTTAATGAAGGGTCTCAGGAAGGTGATGTCCCAGTCAGGGTGCAGTGTAGCAATGATGAAACATACAACTTTCCTCTAATTTTTAAATGCTTCCTTCCCCTACCACCCCACAACCCCACTATCATGATCTCAATTCTACCTTACAGATCAGGCTGGGCTGAAGAATATACATTGGTACAGATAGGACTGGAAGCACAGGGAATCCAGGACAGATGGATTCCTTTCAGGACCAGTGGTGAGAGTGGCCATACTGGGATGGTGGAGGAAAGGTGGGGTATAAAAGGGGAAAATATTATAAGGATCTACATATAACTTCCTCTCTGGGGGACAGACAGCAAAGAAGTGAGTGAAAGGGGATATCAGACTATGTAACATATGACAAAATAATAGTAATTTGTATATTATCAAGGGTTCATGGGGGAGGGTGGATCAGGGAGGGAGGTGTAAAAATAAGGAGTGATACTAGGGGCTCACGTGGAAATCAAGTGTTTTGAGAATGATGAGGGAAACAGATGTACAAAAGTGCTTGACACAATGGATGTATGTGTGGATTGTGATGAGTTGTATGAGCCCCCCAGTATGGGGTGCCAAGAATATACTTTGGGGCCAGGGAATTGGCACCCCATCCCAATGAAACAGGGGTCACTCTAGGAGGTCAACTACAGACCTTGAACTTTATACAGGTTCTTATATTGCTATTATTTTTATTATTCTATTACATATTATATAGTACATTGAGGGGGTTTCTTGCTATTGTTATCATTGTTTTATTTGCTTAAGTTGCTCCATTTTAGGAGACCTTTCTTGTACATATTGCTACCTCTACAGGTCTATCTAGACAAGATAGACTGGACAAAGACGTTGGAGGCGAAAATGACAGGACTGATGGCTCCAGGGTAGGGGACATTGAAGAGGGGGAGGAGGGGGAAAGGTGGTGATGTCGACCAGCCCAGGGAAAAAGGGAATAGCAATTGATACAAATGCAGGGACAAGGTGGGTGAGAGAAGGCCAACAGAGATTGATTAAGACTAATGTAACAGAGAAAAAATACTGAAACCAAATGGAGAGTGAGCATGATAGTTGGACAAGAGGGAAGCAAAAGGAAACAGAGGAAGGAACTGGGAGATAATGAACATTTATAGAGGTTCAAATACAGGTATGTATATAGGGGCTTATATTTCTAAGTGAGGATGGGGAAAGAGATTAATGTGCATCCTTATAGGGTTAGTAGTAGGACAACAGATGGGCATTGGACCTCCACTCAAGTATCTCCTCGGTTCAAGGACACTGTGTTCTATTAAATTGGCATTCCAAGATGCTCACCTTTCTGACGTGATCACTAAAGACAAATGTGTGCATAAGCAAAGGTGGTGAAGAAAGCTGATGGTGCACGGCTACCAAAAGATATAGCGTCTGGGGACTTAAGGTCTTGAGTAAACAAGTGGCCATTCAGCTCAGAAGCAATAAAGCCCAAAAGGAAGAAGCACACCAGCCTGTGTGATCATGAGGTGGTGAAGGGATCCGGTGCCAGGCATCAATGACACATTATATTATATTAATTATATTATATTATTATTATATTATTAATATAAATTTAATTAAATGACAATAATAATATGTTATTTGTTATAAATAATTATATCAAATTTATATATAATATATTATATATATAATAAAATTATTTGTTTTATATATATGAGGGGGAGTACAGATTGTGGACCCAAAGCCCATCAATAGGTGAGGTGACATCCTTTCGCAGAAGGGTTACAAGGAGGAGATGAGTCAGTTAAGATACAGGGTAGGAGCTATGAAACATGCAACCTTCCTCTAGTTCCCATGCTATCTCCCACCCACTATCATGACCCCAATTCTACCACATAAATCCAGGTAGAGCAGGAGATATACAGTGAATTTGGAAACAAGGGAAACTTAGGATAGATGATTCATCAAGACTAGTAATAGGAGTGGTAATACCAGGAGGGTGGAGGGATGGAGGAATAGAAAGGGAGAACCAACTTCAGGGATCTACACGTAGCCTCCTCTCTGGGACACGGACAACAGGGAAGTGAGTGTTGGGACATATTGTACAGTGTACAGGATGAAAAATAATTTGTAAATTACTAAGGGTTCAAGGGGAAGGGGGGGGGAGGAAGAATAATATAGGGAGCTGATAA